>PVJN01015379.1:0-44472 GCA_004026805.1 Lasiurus borealis | reverse complement strand
TGTAAGGGGGGAATGGAGGGAAGGAGGGAGGAGGGAGGAGGAGGAAGAGGAAGACAGAGGTGGGGAGGAAAAGCGTGGACATGCTCAGGAGAAAGAGGGAGCACTGGAGAGGTCCTGTTTAAAGGGCTTTTATCTGGAGGTCTCAGGGGGAGGATCTCAATAGAACATTCATCAGCTTTCCAGGTGTGCCCTCTCAGGGAGGTGGTCTCCATGGATGGGTGGGTGCCACCTCACGGGATCATTAGTCAATGCAGCTGGTCCTGAGGGCAGCCAGGGCATTGCTCTGTCTGATTTTGCTGCTTCTCTGCGCCTGGGGGAGCTGAAACACAGCTGAGGCCTAGATGTCATCTCCAGGGGTTAATGCTTAAGGGAGTGGTCATGCAAAGGCTTGTAGTTTGGCCTGTTGCTAGGCACCCAGGCTCTCTGCCTTGGTGACCCTCTGCCCATGCCTATCTAATGACCTACAACGGTTCAACCCACTACAGACTCTCTTGGGACATTCCCAGTGTTCTTTTGAGACACTTGCCAGTGCCCACTCTCCTCAGCTGGTCCAGCACGGTGTTCTGATTTACCCAGATTGCTGGAAAGGCCACATAATAAAGTGTTCTTGATGCCTCCTATATGGCAAACATTGTCTAATGTTTTTACCTGGATGAATCCATTTGATTGCAACCATCCTGTGGGGTTGCTACTCCCACTTTACTGATGAGGAAACATGTATGGGTGGTTCAGTGACTTGCCTAAGGTCTCACAGTAGAGGCAAACCTGGAATACAAACCAGGTAGTCCATACCAGAATCTGTGCTTTTCCCCATATGTCATAATGCTTCTGAAATAATGGAGGGTTTAAAAGGTGGAGAAGATGGCAGCAGAGTCCTTTATCTGCTTTCCAGGGAGGCTGGGCATAAAGAAGGCCAAGGTGTCCTGTCCCCACCCCACAGTGCAGAGAGGTTGGGGGACCCCCCAGCAGTTACTTATTTTACCCCAATCCATTTTCATTTAACACTGTCATGGCTGCATGCTTTGTGGGGGGTATTGTCAAAGGGGCTTTTTAGATGGATGTGTAGTATGGTTTATACACTTTCAGTTTGTACCATGCCCTGGGCTAACCCAGTGGTCGGCAAACTCATTAGTCAACAGTGCGGCAAACCGTGGCTCTCCAGCTGCAGTTTGCCGACCACTGGGCTAACCCATTCCATTTGATTACTAACCAGTACACAAAACCTCATTCAATTTGCTTTAAATGCCCTTGTTTTGAGTGGTGTAGAGTGGGATCTTCCCTTGATTCATGATTCTGGTTTGCAGCCCTGTGCCACCTTCATCTTTCCCAGATTGAAAATCTCACACCGTTCTCTGAAGTTGCAAGTTTGACTGCCAAGAAGATTTAGGAGCCCTTCCCACGGTGCAAACATGTCAGCTGGTTGGGCACAACCTTTTTGTTCCCATAATAAGTGATCAGGTCAAGCGGGCCATGGAATTAGCTGGAAAAACCTGCAGCCTAGTCCAGACATTTTCACTAGAGACATAATTAGTGCTGTGACCAGCACTGGAAGCTCCAGATTCCCTGCTCAGGTGGAAAAAAAAAAAGGAACCCACCATTTAAAAGTGCATATCAGCCAAAAATCCACCTGTGTCTTTAATCCAGAAAGTTAGCAGCAAACATAACTGGCGTAATTTTATTAAAGTCAGTTTTACAGATTCATTGGCATTCCCTTGAGAACATTCGATGAGGCAGTCAGCCTAACTGTACACTTGCTGGTGAGATGGAATCCAGACTGTGATTTGTAAAATGCAATTGTTACAATGTCAACAGACTACATGAAGAATGATTTAATGGTTTAATATTTATTGAGCCCTTATTATTTATCAGGCCTTTGTATATTACCTCATAATCCTTGGAGGAAGTACTCTTTCTCTCTCCATTGTACAGATGAAGAAACTGAAGTCTAGAGAAATTAAATAACTAGCACAATGTCACACAGCTAGAAATATGCAGAGCCGGGATTCCATTCTGGGCCCTTACCAGTCTCCAGAGCCTGGATTCTTAGACACAGTGTTCTATGGGGGAGCCAACTCCCTGGACAAGCTAACCTACAGGTTGGAGACTGTAATGAGATAGCTTTGGACTTCTACTGAGTTATTTACCACCGCCAGCCCTGCTCTCCACAATAGTTCTTAATTTTCCCTTTGCTTGCCTCAGATCTCTCTACTCCTGACATTGGAAAAATGCAGGGCCAATACAAATGGCAACTATGGAAGGGTTCTTGGAAGGAGGGTGTAAGGGATAGGAACTAGCATTTGTTAAGCACATGCTATGTGCTAGTGTTGGAGAATACATCTTTGTCATTGTTTTCATCAGCTCAGCCAATCAGAAATTCAGGCAGTAGATCCTTCTCCATTTTCATCTCAGCGTGTTGTTTTTATCCTAGTCTGCTCTTTTCTTAAGAGATTGTGCTCCTGAGTGAAACCTTTTGGAAGCTGGGCACATCAGTCTGTATTGCTTCATAGATCTCAGGACACTGTACTTAGAAGAAGCAGGACTGTCAGCCAGCAAACCTTGTCTGCTGATAAGCCCTGAGCCAGGGTGTCAAGAGGCCCTCCTAAAGCCCATAGCCTGTTTCTCCTGTCTATCCCTTGGCTTTCTGACTCAGTGGATGACCTGCACCCTCCCTACCCTGTGAAAGGAAGTCCCAAAGTTGGTGATACTCACTTCTAAGTTGGGTTCCCATACTTCCTTCATTCTAAGGCCCACAATCCACCCCCTTCCCCTCAACATGTCAGTGTCTCTGAAAATGGGATATGTCTTCCAATTAATGATGACTGATAATTATACTTGGCAGTAGTTTTCTTTTCTTAGTGTCAACATGAGAGACATCCAAACCTGTAGACAATTTTTATAAGTTTAGTTGAGCCAAACTGACAACAGATACTAGGGAACAAGATCTCAAATGCTCTGGAGAATAAATTTTACAGCTGCTTTTATGCATTTGGAATTAAAAAGGAGATGTGGGGAAGATTGGAGAAAGCAAGGATTACAGGATAGTTAAGTTTATGTGATCTCTTGATCAGATGTGCAAGAATAATGGGCAGGGCTGACTTAAAACCTTTCACTAAAGAAGGTATTGTCCTGGGGCATAACCACCCACCATGACCTGTCAAGTTAGGAATTTATGATCATATCCCCCTGTCACATCACTTTCCATAGAATCCCATTTTTTTGTTCCACATGAGTATTATCTTATGTAATAAAAGCCTAATATGCTAAGTGTCTAGTTGACCAGTAGGCCGTTCAATCAAACAAAGTGTAATATGCTAATGATATGCTAAGACTACTCAACTGCTCACTATGATGTGTACTGACTACCAGGAGGCAAATGTCCCAACCTGTAGGTTAGCTTGCTGCTGGGGGCTTGCTGATTGAGACTGAGTGAGACAGGCCAGACATGTCCAAGAGCCCTCCCACAGTTCCTTCCCAGCTCCAGTAGTGCACTGGTGGGGTCCGTTGGCCTGGCCTGTGACTTCTTGCAATCTGGGCCCTTTTGGGGGGTGTTGGAAAGCTGGTTTCACCCCAATCCCTCAGCCAGATCAAGGGGCCCCACAAATTCATACACACCAGGCCTTTAGCTTAAAATAACGATGTGTCAATCAATCAGTACATCTTAGATTTGAAGAAATACAGTGATGCCATTGTTTACTTTAATTTTGCCCCTCACTATCAACTCAGTACCTGGGCCGACATCTCTCTGAATTCACCTCTGAGACCTTTGCTCCCCTGTGTGACTAGCCTCCCCTGTGATTTCTTCAAGCAGAAGATACCCAGAACAAGGCTGATAGCTCTCAAATTGTTACCATGATGGTTACTTTCATTCTCTTATTTCTAAATGGAGTTTTATGGAATCTCAGGAAGTTATTAAGCAGAGGGTCATATTTTCACATAAGTACTTATATCCTTGAGTCTGATGTTAATAGATCAATTTTCCCACTACCTTGAAATGAGTTTGATTGAACTTCATTCATTTTTCTATAAAAGGAACACCCACTTTATAATCTGGATGTGAAATCCAGCTGGTTTCCATGATAGCTGTCCTTTTAAATCTCTGATCTTAAGTGGACTAATTATTAAGGTAATTGCTATGGTCAGCCTATGGCAGTGGTCGGCTAACTCATTAGTCCACAGAGCCAAATATCAACAGTACAATGATTGAAATTTTTTTTGAGAGCCAAATTTTTAAAACTTAAACTTCTTCTAATGCCACTTCTCCAAAATAGACTCGCCCAGGCCGTGGTATTTTGTGAAAGAACCACACTCAAGGGGCCAAAGAGCCGCATGTGGCTCGCAAGCCACAGTTTGCCAACCACGGGCCTAGGGCACAAGTTTCCCGGAGGTATTAAAAGTCACCATTCATTGTGTGTGGACCACATTTGATTTCCAGAAGTCATGTGTATCCTGATCACCTTTTGCTAGAAGCTATTTCCCCTGGAGGTTGTATTTTAGGGGACTTGATTTCATCTAATTTAAGAATAAAGAAAAAGAAAAACAATTAGAACTGAGAAAAGACACTCGATGGAAAGATAAATGATCTGAAAGACTCAAAGGAAGCACTTACCTCTTAAAATAATCTGCTTTAAGAACCAGAAGAAAAATGTCAAAAAACTATTTGGTATCCTTAATAAAGTTAAAACTATTTGGTATCCTTAATATATGGTTCTAAGAAATAGGAGGGCAAACATAGGAAAGAATGGACTAAGATGAAAAGGTCTGAGATGGAAGTGGAGATACAATAAGGAAAATATGCAAGAGATAAAATGTTCAATATTGTAATTAAAATCCACATTATTTTGCTGAATTAAAATGAGTGAAATTGGAAATAACATTGACAAACTGTCAGAATGCAAGGAAAATATCAATAATAAAACTTAGAGGGCTAGAAACCAATATAATATGGTATATCAAGCATATGTTTTTTTAATGAGAGGAAAAATGAAAATAGTAGAGAACAGAGATTCAACATGTGGATAAATTGGTGATCCTGAAGGAGAATGTGGAATAAGTGGAATGGTAAAAAACAACCATAGAGTTACTAGAAGTCTATTTTGAGCTAAAGAAAAAGTGTGAATGTGTTTTCAGGACAGGCTACCTGCTGTAACAACTTCAGAATCTCCCATCAGTGGGCTGCATTCATTTTTCTATAAAAGGAACATCTACTTTATAACCTGGATGTGAACACCCAGCTCCTTCCATTTGGTGGCTGCATCAACCCAAGGGTCTCAGTGTTTCCACTGAATCCTCTGTATCCAGCGGGGAGGCAAAAAAGGAGAAAGTGTGGAGAAAGCACCTCTGCTGTCAATTACCTCGGCTGCAAGTGACACACATCCCTTCTGCTTACATTACATTGGCTTACATTCCATGTGGCCCTGATGGAAGGGGGGCTGGGAAATGTGGGTGCCCAGGAAGAACAGGAAGTGGGTTTGGTGAACACACAACATTGTCCCTGACACGTGGATATGCAAACACACATACAGATACAGGGAGATTGAAATAGTTCTTTCCTTAATATCTTCATGATAAAATCCAAGCCATACAACATCATAGGAGGATCACAGAGAGGAGTGGAAAGTATAACAACATGCTTCCTATCTCTTCCATCTTCATACTCTGTGACAGTCAGAGCCTCCCTTGTCAGACTTTTGGGGTGTCTCCACATAGATGTTCCAGAGGCCAGCAGAGTTCCCATGTGAGGTTTTAGACATCATTGCCCTTTAACATATTTTCCCCAGTTCCCATCTTCCCTCCTTCCTGGGCCTACTGACTTGCCTCCCTTCTCTCTCCCAAGTCAGCAAGTTCCAGGGCTCATTGGAGTTGTAAATTTTTAGTTTCCTCAATCTGGAGAGGGGAGGGATGGTTCAGATCCCTCTCCAGTCCTAGATGAAAGGTATTCTTCCAATTTTCTTGTATTCCCATTTAGTGAGAAAAATCTCCCAACAAAGCAAGTAAAAAAAACCCCTAACAAAACAACTTTAACCTTAAGGTGCTAAAAGAACATTTATTTCTACTTCTGTGGCCTAGGATATGGTTTATTCTATTAGATATATATGTCCACATGATCCAAAATCTGTTTCCTGACTTTGTTGGCTAGGGATGGGGATGGGGACAAGGGTAGTTCTGCCACATGATTCAGTAGATTGATTATACTTTCTTATCTATTGAAGGACATATGCTCACAGTTTAGACACAAAAGCAGAATAACCGTTTTATGTTTGAACTTGACCATACTTTCCAAAATGTAGCTCCATTGATTGTAGGTATAGTTTGCCTAAAGGAAAAAGGTAGATACGGTAAGATAACCCTTAAAAGTGTATGTGATTAGCTAGATTCTAGGACAGCCTGAGGTGTGGACCAGTGGATCAGAGAACCTGTCAGTTCAATTAGACAGCCTTTTTGATGAGCTTTTATACACATTGTGTGCGAGTCTGGCTGACCTTTTCATTGAAGGGACTGAGTATTTGATAGCTGAGCCCAGCCATCCTGCTAGCTCAGCACTGTCTGCATCACCAGGGCTTCCTGAATACCTTTCTTTCCCCTTCATTGAAGGAACAAAGTCCGCATGGTTTTATGATTGGTAGCAGAAGTATCTGACCAGTGGGTTAAAGCTTAAGGCATGGAGCCCACAATTCATGAGCCTCTACTGAAGCACTGTTTCTCTCTCCTCTCCTCCCCCCAGCCTCCCCTCCCCGTGCCCCAGTATTGCAATGATTTCTCTATGAGCTCCTCCTGTCCCAACTCTATCGTGGGCGTTTTGAGAGCAGATATTGTGAATTACATCCTCTCGTGTCCCTGTGCCAGAAATAGGAACTAGAATTCTTGTTTAAGGAGCTGACTAAATCCTTGGAGTTTCTTCCAGGATTATGGTGCCTGGATCTTGGGCTCTGGCCATTTACTGATGTCCATTCGCCACCTCCCATCTGCCTTCCATGGAAACCCTCCATGATTTCCATCTGCTACCTTCATTTGGACAAGGGGAGGAAAGTGTGGTGAAGTAAAAAGAGAAAACAGGTTCTGGAACCAATTGGGATCACACCAGAACCTGCCCTTCACTAGTTCTGTGGCCCTCATCAAATCACCCCATTTCCTGGAGCCTCATTTTCCTCCCCCTGAAAACCAGAATGATGGGCCCTTCACTGCAACATGGATGGGAAGGGCCCAGCTCAGCACCAACACCTATTTGGGTTTAGCAGCCTAAATTTCATTGATTAAATAAACTTCATTAAGAGTCTAACTCAGGCCAAGACCAGTGTGGTTCCATGGATAGAGCATCGGCCTGTGGACTGAAAAGTCCCCAGTTCGATTCCGATCAAGGGCATGTATCCTGGTTGCGGGAACATCCCCAGTGGGGGGTGTGCAGGAGGCGGCTAATGCATGTCTCTCTCTCATCGATGTTTCTAGCTCTCTATCCCTCTCCCATCCTCTCTGTAGAAAATCAATAAAATATATATTAAAAAAAAAAAGAGTCTAACTCAGTGTTTTTCAACCTGTGGGTCGCGACCCCTTTGGGGGTCGAACGACCCTTTCACAGGGGTCACCTAAGACCGTTGAAAAATGCAGATATTTACATCATGATGCATAACAGTAGCAAAATTTCATGGTTGGGGGTCACCACCACATGAGGAACTGTATGCAAGGGTTGCGGCCTTAGGAAGGTTGAAAACCACTGGTCTAACTCAAGACTGTGGCCCTCACTAATGTGGACCCAAGGTTTCTGGTCTTCTGTTCTAAAAAACATTGAGCAGTTTCATTTATTTTCGGTTTCCTATGTTGTGTTGAACTTAACAGTTTTATGTATATATATATATATATATATATCTCTGAGAATGAATGTAAGAGGTCTTCCGAAATGAATGTATTCAATGCTTGTTGGAAATATATATGTTTTACCTTAACAGATTGTAGGCCTCTAGCAGGCAGAGGCTAAATCTCCTTTCTTTTAGGAATCTTCTTTCTCATGCTCAATTCCAGTTTTTACTCCTGTGCACCAGTAGATACTCAGCAGATGATTGTACTTGGCCGGTGAGAGGGAAGGAGCTGATTCCACGTGGTGAGAAGGAATGCTGAGCCTACAATTCCTGGAGAACAGAAGAATGGGGGGAAATTGCCTACCAACCATTAGGTTTGGGCCCCTTTGCTAGAAGGCTATTAACATCCACTGTCCTTCGATAGGAAAGTGTGCATCTGAGATGCTCAGAAATGAGTGCTTCTTGGGCTTGCAGCAATCAGGGGGTTAGAGAATTCTTCCAGCAAAGGGTATTTCCAGAGATGGGCAGAGGGAAGCTTAACCTTCTCTCTCCTTCTCCCTTTTTTCTTTCAAACTATTTCTGTCCTAAATAGTTACAGCAGTTAATACCTAGTGTAGAACTTTGAAAAAGCCAGAAGTGTGTGAAGAAGCTGATGATAAGCTTCACCCATAATCCCACCACCCAGAGGTTTGAGCTTTCTCTTTATCTGAACAGAGCAGGCAGGGTGTGGTCCGGTCCTTTATTCAACAGTCTTCATTTACGCTGCTAAGTGGCAGCAGCAAGGCCAAGACCAGCTCCTCCCTCAGGTTTGGAAGTGTCATTCAGGGATCGGTGAGTTTGGGCTATGACTTCCAGAGTAAAGCTTGGAGTAAACTCTGTGCTGTCCTTGTCTAGAGATGACAAGGGGATGGGGACTAGGGCCTTCAGAGGCTGGCATCACCACAGGAGCGGATTCCCAGGTCAGTGGTGGGAGCAGCTGGGAAGTGACAACTTGGTGCATATTTCCACATGGGACTCAGGCTGATGGTGATAGCCTGTCTGCTTCTGCCTGGACACCTCTGGCTGATGTGGCAGGAGACAGGCACCTGCCTTTCCTTGGTGCTCACAAGCTTAAATGAATTTTAACAAAAAGTCAGGCAACTTGGGCATCTGTTATTCCCCTCCTAGGCCTTCTGTTTCTTTTATAGCTACAAGGAATGACCCACAGAAATGCACTGTCATACTCCAGTGATTCCATATATCTGGTCTTCAGAGGACAGGGAAGAAAATGACCTGTGACAGGAATGTCTTTCATGATTTGCAATCCCCAGCTGCTCTCTGAGGATGGCGAATCCCTAATAGAATCCTTGCCAAGTAGGACCAAGAGTGGGAGGAAGCAAACTGGAGAGGCCTAGAGCCGTGGTCGGCAAACTGTAGCTCACGAGCCACATGCAGCTTGTGAGCCACGGTTTGCCGCTCTGCTGAATAATGAGTTTGCCGGTCAGTGACCTAGGCTCTCGATTCCAATAATTACAGGCTGTTGTTGTTCCTTGTGATTAAGCCCCTATCCCAGTGTTCGGCAAACTCATTATTCAACAGAGCAGCAAACCACGGCTCACGAGCTGCATGTGGCTCGTGAGCTGCAGTTTGCTGACCACTGGCCTAGAGGAAGCTTCAGGGTTCCTCTGAGCAAAGAGTGGAGGGTCCTGGGGCAGGGACAGGAGTGGGCTGTTAGAGGGAAGAGGGGAGATAGATAAAGGGCCGGGGTGAACCTAGTAGAGTCAAGGAGGTTGTGGCGCATGATGTTGGTATATTATAATATCTTCTCTGGTCTCCCCATAATCAATGTTATACTGTGGAGTTGGACTTGGTAATCTGAACGTTATAATCAATTGCTGGAATTTTGCTTCAAAATAGGCAAGAAGAATGGGTTATATAAGAAAAGAATGTTTTGTTTTGGAGGAGCTGATTTAGGCACCAGGGCACCTACCTCCACGAAAACTCAGCACCTTACCTGAAGGGGCTGCTACGAGCCCCCCATTGGGCCTTGCTCACTTCTGGGACCCCAGGACCTAGCTATGCTGCTTTGCTGAACCAGCCTAACTTCTCCCAATTCACCGTTAGTTGAGTTTCAGTTCAGCTTACATTTATTTGGGACTGACCTGGCACCAAGTCCTATGGCAACACGGGGAATAGAAAAATGTTGAAGGCACAGGCCTTGCCCACTAGGAGCTCCTGGTAGTAGGTTGCTACTATTGGACTATAGGTGGAATGAATAGGGAGTTTCAGTGATCTGAGAGCCTAAGGGACGGGGGTGTGGGGAGAAGACCTCTGGGAGAGAACAATTCAAACTGAAGGGAGAGGCAAAGAGGAGAGTGCTGCAGGTGGAGATCAGCATGGACCACCCACAAGGTGGGAACCAGCCTGGTGCCTTCCAGGTCCTGGGAATAGCCCTGGAGAACCAGTGACAGGCTGAGAGGCCCCCAGAGCTTGGATCTCATTCTACAGTGTGGCAGTTCTCAAGAGGAAGGGAGTGGCCAGAGCATGGTCAGAATTGGGGGTGGGGGTGGGAGGAGAGGTGTAGAATTTTCAACATGGACCATGTGTTTGGTTTGAAAAGGTGAAAAGGTAAAGGAACACTGCCCTAGGTGATGGGTGCCCCTGATGAGTGTTTAGCAGGGCAGTGACACCCATGGGCCATCTTTGCATATTTAGAGCAGCAACTCTGGCTACCGATTGGATGGGGGTACGAGAGAGGAAAGACTAGGTAGAGACCATGAAAGGATGGAGGGATGTGGACTTGGTTCAGGAGGTGGTGCTCCGAATGGGGAGATATTTAGGACATAAATCCAGAGACCTTAGTGACAGTGGGTGTGTGCAGGGTGGGAAGAGGGAAGAGTCAAAGGCTGCCTTCAGGGACCCTTGGTGGGTGAGGGGCAGAGAAGAAGGACTGACTGGGGAAGGGAGGCTGCAGGATTGTTTATCTGGGTGAAGGCGGGTCAATGGCTACCAATCCTAAGGGCTGGCTGGTGCAGGGTTGGCCACAGGTCAATTTCAAGGTAGCGGTGGGACATCCAAGTGGGCACAAGCCCCTAAGCACCTGTGACTTGTCCAGGTTTACAGTCTAGTGGACAACCACTTAGAATTGGAACCCCATACCCTAACTCTTCCATCTCCAGCCCAGCTTGATTGCACTCTGAGAGCAGGCAGCCCAGGAGCTTGCCTTCCAGGAGGGGTCAGGCGCCCTGGGGGTGGATGCTGCTGTTCTCACTGTATGGGGTGCTCTCCCGTACTTCTCAGCTCTGCCCACATAGCCTGGGTGGCTGGAAGCTGGGGCAAGCTAGGCTCGGGAACCACATGGTGGGGAAACCAAACGCTAAATGGGTGGCAATGCTGGCCTTGAGGGATGACAGACCAGAGTCCCTGCCTGAGATGCTGGACCCTCCTGAGTGGCCCTGGCATCACACTTTCTCTTCCCTTTTCCCTATTAAGACTTGCTGATCCAGTGTCTGTCCTGCCACTGCTCAGCCTGACCCTGAGATTTGACAGTTTGGGTACCACAGGAGAGTGATTTACAAATAACACATTTGCCTATAATAACTCTCAGGTATGTTTTCATTTTAATTAGAGGAAAACCCATAAAACAAGGAATGAAGATCTAATAGTGGAACTTCAACACTGGGGATTGGGGTGGGAACTTTTGTGTACAGTGTATACTTACCTTAGGGTCAGATGTCTGTCTTCTTACATGAATCGTACAAATCACTTGGGGGCAGAGGATTAATTCTTTCAGTGGACATAAGAAATAGCTCAGGCTCTAAAAAGTAAAACCTTAGCAGGTTAAGGGACAACCTCACACTTCTGTGGAATGGGCTGCCTGGGGAAGGGGAGGAAGCTGTGCTTCAGGTAAGGGATTGTTCCTGAGGGAGGGCCAATGGCCATCAATCCAAAGAAGAGCATCCAGAGGTATGTCAGCAACCCACCCTGGAGCCAACCAGCCTGGAAGGGAGGGCTCCCACGTTGGTGGACGTTGAACAGAAGCAGCTTTAAGCCATGGCCATGACCCTGTCCTAATTAAAAAGAAACCAATGGAAGGTCTTCTGGCCACTGACATGCAGACCATAGGGAATCGCTTTTGGAGGTCTCTATCTAGAGTCCCTAACTAGACCCCTAAGCATCAGGACTGGGCTCTAGGTACAGAAATGCTGAGCTCTGGGTGCCCCGGTGTCCTGGACTCCCTCAGGCACAACATACCTACCAAGATGAATTCTCCTTGCCCCTCATTGGTGAGACAAGTCTTTCCAGGTGCTCTGCTCTGGGCGGCACCAGGTCAGGGATGGAGCTGATCTGGCCACTGAGACAGGACAGGCAGGGCCATGGTGAGCTGAGAGTGAGTCAGAGAGGAGACAAATATGTATGGATCTGAACAACAAGTGAAAATGGACAACTGTCACTTGCCTTAAAAATATTTTTTCTGCCCTAACTGGTTTGACTCAGTGGATAGAGCATCAGCCTTCAGACTGAAGGGTCCCAGGTTCAATTCTGGTCAAGGACATGTACCTTGGTTTCAGGCATATCCCCAGTAGGGGGTGTGTAGGAGGCAGCTTATGGATGTTTCTTTCTCATTGATGTTTCTAACTCTTTATCCCTCTCCCTTCCTCTCTGTAAAAAATCAATAAAATATATTTTTTAAAAATATTTTTTTCTATGATTAACTGTTTGAAGACCTTGATCCCCAGGATTTTTGGAGTAGTAAGTCGCCCTTGTTTGTAAGGTATTAAAAACTTTACGTTCCTCCTTCAGTAGTTCTTTAGAATCTGTTTCCTGGGTGTGGGGCCTTGGTATCCTTGCACTCAGGATTGAAATTGCCTTGAATCCACCAGTTCCTGGCCTGGGCAACACCAAGCCCCTCCCACGTGCCTGGGGTGTGATATTCTTCAGGCTTCTTCTGTCTCTTGGACTCACCTCCCACTCCCTCCCTGGCTGTCCCTCAGCAAAGGGATTTTTCATTTCCTCTCTCTCAAAGGAATTTTGACCTCAGTTATAAGGACAGTGAAACCTTCTTTAGCTTTTTATGGACATAATTTGCTTTTAAAATAAAAATCCATTTCAAGTTCATTTTAAAGAATTTCCCAGCAGTCCTTAAAATAAACCCACACCTAATGGTGCTGTGAAAGCAGAAACAAGAATCGTATGTGTCATCTCTGTGTGTTTCAGTTTCCACCCAGACGTTTGAAATCCTGTAGATGTGGACGGCGTCACTGAGAGCGGAGCAGGGTGCACAGGCTAACTGCTGAGAAGACGCAGCCTGGGCCAAGGCTGGTCCCGCCTCCTGGTAGGTGGCTTTTGGTGGTGATGAGGATGGGACACACTTTTAGCTGGAGGCTATCTGACCAGCATGAGCTTCCAGACACTCAGATCCTTGCGTGAACTCCCCCAATCCTGCTCACTCAAGAGCTATAATGGAATCTGATGGACCTTAGAGGTCACTAGGCCAACCCTCCAACCAGGGCAGAAGCCCCTCTACAACTCCCAGAGTCACCCTGATCCAAGGAAAGAGCTTCCCTGTGAGAAGGCAGTCTACCCCATCATCCTGTCACTGAGCAACTCCTGCTGGTGGGAAGTGCTCTCGCGCCCTCAGCTAGAACCTGCCTGCCTGCAGCAACCACCGGCTTTTCTGGTTCTGGCTCCTGAGGCTCCAAGGAATCAGCCTAAATCTCTTCCACTTGGCAGCCCAATGGGTGCCTGGGCCCATTGGAGTGGAGGAGTGCAGATCTAGAGCCAGAGGCAGGCCTAGTTAACACCCAGGCTCCACTGTTATCTCTGTGATCTTGGGCAAGTTAGTTAACCTTTCTGATTCAGTTTCTTTACCTTTGAACCTGGCACAATAATGTCTGTCTCATAAAGTGGTTCTGGGAATGAAAATAAATCATGACTAGAAATGGCCTGGTGCTGTTTTGATACCAGTTCTCTGACACTCACTGAGCATCCTACAAAGCAAGGTAACTGCCACAAGCTCGAGGGCAAAGTTGCTCACAAGATGGCCCCTGCTTCAGAGGCCAACCACACTTCTGACTGACTAGGATGAGAATTTTGGTCTGAAGCACTGTCTGCCCTTCAGTTTCTAGAATGCAGGAGAACAATTACAGAATTCACCGAAGGCACTGTGATTCTGATGACAATTTTAGTATAAGGGATCCAACTCAGGAACAGCAAATGGAAGCAAGACATAGGGCAGGCTCTGGGGCTTGGTGATGTGGTGCAGAGCCTCGTACCCTCTCCTTGTGGAATCCAGTGTCTCACCAACCCAGCCCAGCCATGTACTTACCAACCAGGAAGCCTGTGTCCAGAGATTTTTAATGGGGGATGGGCTCAATATTGGGGGAGGGGGCTTTATAAGGCATAATGGTTTAAATCGTTTGCCACTTGATTGAGCTCAATCTCCACCCCTACTCCCACCACCCCCGCCGTGTAGTTGGGACTGAAGTTGCAACACTCGAATTAAAGGTTTGGTTTTTTCCTGGTGGCCAGTCCCTCCCTTGAAACTAAGGGCCCACTGTAAGTTACCTCGTGAGCATAAACTCAGGTTTGGTGAAAGGGCCTCATTATGAATAACAGAAGAAGGGCAGACATTCCCAATGTCTTTGGACATTTCAGAAGTCCCAAGGGTTTTTGGAGCTCTGTCTCAGAAACTGGGGCAAACACCAGATATACTCCTTACGTTGTCCCGCCTGTACAACAAATGCTGGCTCTTCCGATCTTCAGCATCCTGCTCACTCTTTCCTGTGATCTCCAGGTGGACATGACCCCTGTCTGGTCAGAGAACTAGACATCCTCACCAGTCTTTTCCCTATGCTCTTCTTTTTGTTCCTATAGCTCAAGATTGAATTATTTTTAGACTAAAACATGTAATTACAGTTATTTAGTGTGCACCTGTTTACACTTGAATCATAGCCTCTCATTACACGAGTTCTTAATGCCATGATGTGATGTGGCCTCTAAATGAATGCTTAATACCACTTGCTATGCACCAGACACTATTTCAAGTATGTGTTTCATATACGTTAATCTAATCCTCACATAACATAAAGAGGTAGCTAAGTAGTTGCAATCCCCGTTTTATCTATGGGGAAACAAGCACAAGGAGGTTAGGCAATTTGCCCAAGATCACAGAGCTGATAACTGGCATAGCTGGAATCTGAACTCCAGAGTCCAGGCTTTTAACCACTAAGCCACTTGGCACACAACTCTGATCACCAAGGCAGCATTGTGGGAAGGGGAGGGGAGGGAGGAGCATAAGAGGATACCTCTCGCTCCCACAGTCAAAGGGTTTGAGCAGGCCCCTGTTCACTCGGTGAGAGTCAGTGCTTCCATTTCCTACCCCACACCCACCAAGCACCTCTGGGTTGAGCTCTGAGAGGTGAAGGCAGGCCTGGGGGCAGGGTGGTGCGGGCCCTTGTTCTAGGTGTTTCTTTCAGAGAATGGAAAGCTACTTCAGAGCCTCTCAGACCCATTCCTGGGAACTGCAGCAACTCCAGAGGGGAGCAGAGAGAATCAGGCTTTCCTGCCAGGATGGAAAGCATCCAGGCCAGGAAGGCTCTGGACTAGTCTGTGCTGGTCCAAATCCTAGTCCCAGGAGCAGAGAGTTCAGGTGGTTCTGCGGCTGGTGGGACCTGCAGTCGTAAGGAGCCCAGGGGTCTCCACGCTCACATTCAGTGCACTTACTGGTGGGGGAGTTGCTTGTTGCTATTTTTAAAAAGGACCTGAGGTTGTGAAAGGGCCAAGGAGTATTAAAAGGGATAGGTCGCAGTGGGCGATGCCTCTGGGAGAATTTTGGTCTGAAGCACCGTCTGCCCAGAAGAATTGGGTGGTGACTGCCTGTCTGCACGGATCTGATGCGCTCCCATTATGTCTAACCTTGCAGTCTCCTCTTATGCCCCACGTTCCAGGGATGAGGCTAAGGTGAAAGATTCTTAACTCACCCCACCACGTGGGATTGACTTGAACCCACAAGGCAACTTTCAGTAGGTCCTCTGTGTTCTTTGCAGATGTTTCTCTTCAGGCATTTGGCTTGAGGGAGAGGCCCTAGGGGTGGGGGTGGAGGGAGATGCAGGGAGAAGGTCTCTGGCTCCAGGAACTCTGCATCCTCCGTCCTTACAGAGGCCAGGGCAAGTCAAAGCTGTGCAGAAAAGCATTCCCGCCTTTCCACGTTCCTCCTGTTTTCAGTTTTCTTTTATGAATTTCCCACCAACATTTTTTTAGGAGGCGTCTTAGGGACTTGACGTTTTAGACGAAGTACGAATTCCCTGTAAATAGCTTTACTCTGTGTAAGGTGGGCACCACAGAAACCCTCGCCAACGCTGGTGGGGGTGGGACTGTCCGCTTCAACCGGAGGGTGGCCGTGCAAGGCTGGCGGCGCGGTCAGGGCGGGGTGGTGGACACCTGGGCGGGTGCCTTATTTTCACTTAGTCCAGTGCTGCAGTGGCCCCCCCTAAGGACAGGCACTTGTCGTGGTGCCCTGCCTACAGCTCCTGGGAGAGCTGTGGATGCTGCTTTAGGACAGGTGTACCCCGCCTGGGAGCTCCGACCTGTCCGCCCCTCTTGCCCTCTCCGCAGGGTCCCAGGGGTGGACTGTGAACCCGCCGGACAATGAGTGAGGAGCCTGCCCCCGAGGCCGCCTCCCCGCCGCCCCCGCTGGGGCAGCGCTACTTTGACCGCTTCTCGGACGACCCTGAGTACCTGCGCCTTCGCAACCGCGCGGCCGACCTGCGGCAGGACTTCAACCTGATGGAGCAGAAGAAGCGCGTGACCATGATCCTGCAGAGCCCGGTGAGTGGGTCCGACCCAGGGCGCCTTGCGGGGGTGCGAGGGGGTTGCGCTGCCTCGCCTGGGCCTGGGTGAACCTGAAAGAGAATTCCTCTTTCACTCGCCCAGGGACCTGGCAAGCTGGAGCTGAGCTAGACGTGGGTGTTTGATTCTCTCTGGTCACTGGTGGATGGCAAAACCTGGTTTATGGGCAGGTGGTTTGGGTCGATGAGTCTGAGAGACAAGAGCCCCGCCTCAGTTTGCAGGACCCTTTCTGAGCCTCGGTTTCCAGTCTTCCTTCCTCACCAAAAGCTGTTAACAATGAACAAATGTGTGCAAACGCGAGGCCAGCTGAGGGCGCCATGGGGAAGACTTGGGACTTCCTGCTCACTGGTGGGGCAATAAGACTGACAGGCCTGGGGCAGGGGTGGAGAGAGCCGGGGGAAGGCCCAGGAGGTGGGGGGAATGGAGAATTCAGGGGATTGATTATGGGACAGGGGCCCCGGAAGGGAGAGCAAGTGAGAACCATCCCACCAAAGCTCCAGAGGAGGTCAGTTGGTGTCTGCCTGGCATGGACTCAGCTCATCCTTGAGGCCTAATGGACCTCCGAAGTGGGAGGGGGCACATGCTCTTGTGCCAGGGGAGGAAGAGCATGGGAGTCTGAGGGCGGTAGAGCTGAAGGGTCCTCAGAAAACAGTGCATGATTCCCAGGGCCGGGAAGCTCAGGGATGGAGCTGGTATCTCCAGGTGCTTGCCAGGATGGACTTTGCCTCAGCCCCCACTGCTTTGGGGAGCCAGGGCTTATTACATGGGCCACATGTGACCCTAGCTGAGAACACACAGCGAATGCTCAGGCCTCACAGAGGAGCACCGAGGGATGGGCCTGCGGTCTTGGTGACAGGTGACACTGTGTTCGGGAGCATGAAGGAACATGGCAGGTGCTAAAAGCATAGGAGGAGGGTTGTAGTGACTCAAGGGAGAACCTGGTGGAAAAACCCCAGAGTGTGACTAGGAGGGGTGGCAGGTGTGGGAGGAGAAGGAGCAGGTTTCCAGCCTAAAAGGATGGGACTCTATTCTCAGGCAGGAGACGGGGATGGGAGGAGCTCAGGCTACTTCTCTCCTTTTATAGTGTTCCCTGCTGCCACCTGGTGGACGGACATGCCTTGTTCACAGCCTGAGGGTTCTGAAAAGCCAGGCTTAGAGTACTGTAGTGGGAAACCAGAAGTAGAGAACTCAGAAGTCATCAAATCCTTCTGAAACTGAGACGCTCAAAAAATCCATAGGCACCGCTAATGGAAGATGGGCGTGCTTTTTCATTCAGTTCTGCTTTTTAAAATGTCTCAGTTACTAAATTGAAGTCCTGCCAACCTTGACTATCACTTAGATACAGGAAGTTACCTAGAATCCGGAGTACTGCCCACAGGTCAACGTGAGCAGGATCCATTCTCAGCATCTCTTTGTTGCTCCCCAAAGAGCAGTTTGGGGAGGATCCTAAATCCCAGTGAAATTGCCCAATATCTTCTGGGGCCCAGGAATCCCAAGTGTGGCCCTGGCCTTGCTGACCTGGGATGGGGTGGGCACTTGGCAGAAGGTCCCTTGGTCTCCTGCCTGAGATGCACTGGGGGACCAGCAACTCTGGGCCTGCGTTTAGTCTTTCAGGGAGGAGCTGGAAGGCCTCATCCAGGAGCAGATGAAGAAGGGGAACAATTCCTCCAACATCTGGGCCCTGCGGCAGATCGCGGACTTCATGGCCAGCACCTCCCACGCAGTCTTCCCAACATCTTCCATGAGTATGTGGGGAGCAGGGGAGCTGCCAGGAGCAGCGGGTTGGGGAAGTGGGTGAGGATGAGAGAAAGGAGCAGCAAGAAACAGCTTGGTTGCCAGGCTACAGGATGAGTGCCGCAGTTGCATTAGTAGACCCGGGAGAGCTGAGCAGCAACCAGAGAGGTACCTGGCTCTGCTTCTAATGCTGCTGTGATTTAAAGACCCACAAGAGAATTATCCCTGATATCCAGAAATAGGAGGGGCGGGGGTTGTAAGACTCAAGGAAGAACCTGGTTCTAGTTCTTCTGGGCAGGAGGGGATGTGACAATATGATGTTTCTTCTCTGAGAGGCAGGGCAGACTACATCGGGTCCTCGTCCCACCCCACCTCATCAATGGATTAGCTTGAAGAGAAGAGTTTTGCAATTCAGGGTTCCTTACATGGCCTCTGCTTGAAGGCGCAGGAGTGGAGAGTGAAGAGCGAGGATTCTGCTTCCTGAGAACTTTAGCTATGTGTACAGAACCAAAGAAAAATCTTTCTATGCTAGCAGCATCCCCTCACTCAGGCTGCTCTTCCCTAATCCCATGGAGCCACTCCCTTGGAGATGGAGTAGGGAGCGGGGAGGAGGCCATTGAACACAGTGTCTCCCAGTCCTAAGGGAAAAGCCAACCTGACTTGATAGACCAGGGCCAGCAGCAGCCAGGGCTGGGCATGGACCCATCTTCCTTGGCTCTGAAACTCTGCTATAACCTTTAAGAAACAAACATCAAAAAAATACTTCCCCCCAACAAGATGAATACAGGATTATGGTGGAAAATTAGGAAAATATTTAAGAAAGAGGAATTGCTGTCCTGTGTTTTTACAACCAGGAAACTACTATTTTATATATATATATATTTTTTTTCCAGCCTTTTTTCTTAACATATGTAGGATATGCAAACAAAAATGGAATCACATTAACCATACACATTTAATAGCCTTAACATGCCTTGACTAATTTTCACATAATAAATTATGGTTCTATAATGTAATTTTGAGTAGATGGATGCTATTTTATGGTGTGGCTAAATATGACATAGTTTAGTCAGTTTCCCATTTTTTGAATGTTTAGGTTGTTTCCAACATTTTGCTATTATAAGCAACAATGCAATATACAACCTTGTAAATAAATCTGATTACATCTATGATTTTTTTCTTAAGATAAAGCACTAGGAGTTGAATTGCTAGATTGAAGTATATGCAAGTTTTATAGACTTTAATGCATAATGCCAAATTACCCTAGAGAAAGATGGAACCAATTTACATTCCCCGCAGCCATGCACTAGAATGCCCATTTACTCCACTCTGATCCACGGTATGTATTACCATTTGTTTCATTCTCATGATTTGACAGATGATGAAAAATCCTTTATTTGTGTTTTAATGTGCAATTACTAACAAAGTTGGATGTATTTTCATATACTTATTGAACATGATTTTCCCTATGTAGTAAGTTAATTGTGACATCCTTTGCCAATTTTATTACTCATGTATTCTTTTCTTATAGATTTTCAAATCTTTATAAAGTAAGACTATTATCTGTCAAACACATTGCAGGTTTATTTCCAGTGTCTTGCTTGCCTTTTAATTTTGTTTAAGATGTTTTTGTCTTGTTGATCACTTTAATTTCCATGGAGTTGAATCCATTGTTATTTTCTTTAGTTTTCTGCTTTTGATTGCATGCTTAGAACACCTTCCTATGGTTTATCATTTAGTAAAAATACCCTTAATTACTCATTTGCCATTTTTCCCAACTATTTGTATTAGTTGATTCTTTAAAATAACTTTAGAAGTATTTGTCAAGTCTCCTCTTCACCTCAAAATTTTCTCTTGGGATGTTGATTGAATTACTTTAAATGGATAGAATAAATTGGTGGAGAATTTTAAAATTTATAATTTTACATTAGAATGTAAGCTCCATCAGGGGAAAAATACCACTGTTTGTATATCTTATTCTCTGGTATGTCCTAGAACATAGTATCCTGGACTTAGGTACATTTCTGAACATAGTAGGTGCTTACAAAATATTTGCATGGCTCAGCCAGTGTTGCTCAGTGGTTGAGTACTGACCTATGCATCAAGAGGTCACCGGTTTGATTACCAGTCAGGGCACATGCCCAGGTTTCGGGCTCTATCCCTAGTAGGGAGCATGTAGGAGGCAGCCAATCAATGTCTCTCCCTCATCGATGTTTCTATCGCTCTCTCTTCTTTCCTCTCTCTCTAAAATCAATTTAAAAAAACCCATAAAAATATTTGCATGAATGAATTTTAAAAAGTTTTCATAAATCACATATGCCTTCTATTTATTTATTTTTCCTTTAATGTGCATCAAAAATGTTTAGGAATTATTTTCATATAGTCGCTATTAATTTTTTGTTAAGTTTATCCTGACAATTTTATGTAACTTTGTTATTTCAAAAGATCCTCCATTTAATTTTCTTTCTGTTTTTTTTTTTTTTTTTTTTTTTTTTTTTTTTTTTTTTTTTTTTTTTTTTTTTTTTTTTTTTTTTTTTTTTTTTGCTGTATCGGGGAATAATTGGATATATATATTTTTAAACTATCCCCTTATCAAATTTTTAAATTTTAGTATCATCTCAATCAATTCTTTTGGGTTTTGTATGTAGAAAAGTCACATAATTTGCAAGTAATGGTCATTTTGCATCCTTCATTCCAACATCTACTCTTTGATTTATATTTCCAGTTTCTTCATTGCATTTGTTAGAGCTCTCAGAAGATGTTCAGTAATAGGTTAGAGAATAATCATTCTGGTCTTGGTTCAGACTTTAATGGACATTCTTTTACCACAAGAGCTTGAGATGGTTGTTCTTTATTATGTTCGGGAAATATATTTTTATTCTGGTTTGATCGAGTTTTTCTCAGCAATGGGTGTAGAATTTTATACATTGTGAGCATTTATTGATTTTCCTTTTCTTGAACTATTGATGAGATTAATTATATTAATAGATTTTTGTATATTGAACTCCTTTTTCATTCCTAAAATAAATCATACCTTGCCTTGATATATTCTTTTAAAAAGACTTCTGGATTTTATTCGTTGGACTTTTATCAAGGATTTTTGCATCCATATTCATACATGAGCTTAGTCAGCAGTTTGCTTTTGGGGCAATTTTTATTTTCTTTGACCTAATGGAGATAGAAAGTCTTATTTTTTGAATAGTTATTATTCTCTTGGAAAGCCATCTAATCTGAAATATTTTTTATAAACTTTTTTTTCTGTTTCATCTGTGGTTTTTAAAAAAATCCATTGGGTTGGTTCTTGAGGAAATTTTGGTCCTATATTTTGTATAAAATAATACATTTTGTGGAGCTTTTCAAAATTATTAGCATGATTTACAACATTATTTTTATCATTTAAACTTTCTGCTGTGAGTGAGATGACTTCCATTCTCATTCCTGGTGCTGTGTATTACTGCTGTCTCTCTCTCTTTTCTTTAAAAAAAATCTTTATTATTCAGATTATTGCATTTGTTTCTCTTTTTTCCCCTCCGTAGCTCCCCTCCACCCGGCTCCCACCCTTTCTTCTACCCTTCCCTCCCTTCCGTTGACCTCATCCATAGGTGTATGATTTTTGTCCAGGCTCTCCCTGTACACCCCTCAACCTTGCCCCCTGAGAATTATCAGTCCACTCCCTTTCTGTGCTCCTGATTCTATTATATTCACCAGTTTATTCTGTTGATCAAATTTTTAATTCACTTAATTTTTAGATTCACTTGTTGATAGATATGTATTTGTTGTTCATAATTTTTTGTCTTTTACCTTTTTCTTCTTCCTCTTCTAAAAGAGTGCCTTTCAGGATTTCATATAATCCTGGTTTGGTGTTGATGAACTTCTGTAGCTTTTTCTTATCTGTGAAGCTCTTTATCTGCCCTTCAATTCTAAATGATAGCTTTGCTGGATAGAGTATTCTTGGTTGTAGGTTCTTGCTGTTCATCAAGTTGAATATTTCTTGTCACTCCCGTCTGGCCTGCATCGTTTCTGTTGAGAAATCAGCTGACAATTGAATGGGTGCTCCCTTGTAGGTAATGAACGGAACTGTTTTTCTCTTGCTGCTTTTAATATTATCTCTTTGTCTTTTGCTCTTTGTATTTTAATTATGATGTGTCTTGGTGTAGTCCTCTTTGGATTCCTTTTATATGGGGTTCTGTGTGCTTCCTGGACTTATAAGTCTATTTCTTTTACCAGATGTGAAAAGTTTTCAGTCATTATTTCTTTAAATAGGTTTTCAGTATCTTGTTCTCTCTCTTCTTCTGGCACCCCATCCCCCACCCCCCAATTTTGATGTTGGTAAGCTTGAAGCTGTCCCAGAGGCTCCTTACATTATCTTCACATTTTTGGATTCTTTTGTCTTCTTGCTTTTCCAGTTGAGTGTTTTCTGCTTCTTTATATTTCAAATTTTTGACTTGATTCTTGCCTTCCTCTAGTCTGCTCTTAGGTCTCTGTATAATATTTTTTATTTCAGTCAGTGTATGTTTAATTTCTAGTTTGTCCTTTTCCCTCTCTATTTGGTTCTTTTCCATGTCTAGTTGGTTCTTTTTCATCTCCTCTTGGGTCTCGCTAACTTTATCCAACTTTTCTAGCATATTCTTGAAAAACCTTATAACCGTGGTTTTGAACTCTATATCCTGTCGTTTGTTTTCCTCCATTTCTTTTGTTTGTGATCTCTTCCTTTGTTTCGGCATTTTCACTATGCCAGGAGAACTTCTGTGTTGGATTCAGCCTTATGATACAAGAGTTGCAAAACTGCAAAAGCCTCTCTGTTGAGCTTGGGATGGATGGAGTCTCAGGGCTTAATGGACCTCCTTGCCTTCCAGTCAGCCCCGCCCTTCACAGCCCCTGAGTAATCACTGGAGTGGTCCCTGTTCGAGCTCTCTCTCTCTCTCTCTCTCTCTCTCTTTCTCTCTCTGCCTCTAAACTGCTACCCCTCTGGCTCCCCTGTGCTCCAGGACCATATGAGTCTGGGTCCCCAGAGTTTCGCCCAACACGGGTTTAGTGGAGTCAGAAGTGGCACAGTTGGGAAGGTCTATCTCCCGCCCACTCGTGAAAGCCAGCGGCACAATCAGCAGTCTGTCCTCTGCGGCAGTGCTCATGCACACCACTAGACTTCTGATCTTTTGGGACTCCCCTAAATTTCGGTGCACTTCTTTCTTTTCACAGTCCAAACTACCCCCGTATGAGTTTCGGCTGGAAATGGGGTTTAGTCTCGTAGGATAAGGGGTTCAATGCCATTGAGAGTCTCCATCTCCCTCCCGCCAGGGGAAGCCAGCCAGGTACTCCGGCACCTGCTCTCTCCACATGCGCGTCTCCGTACCTCAGCTTTTTGCAGCTCCTCTGAGTTTCTGCGAGCCCCTCTCTTTCCTTCTGGTTGTAGAATTTCCACTCAGCCAACTTTCCTGTGGTTCTGGATGATGTCCGTTCTGTCTTTTCTTTGTAGTTTTGAAATTGTTGTGGGAGACAGCAGTGTAGGTGTTTACCTATGCAGCCATCTTGGATTCTCCTTACTGCTGTCTCTTTATTGGCCAATCCAGATATTGGTTTATTCAGAGATCTCACATAAGCCAATTCTTGGATTTCATATTGGTTCTACTGATTTCTTGTTCCCAGTTTATTGCTTTTGTTTTTATATTCAGTAATTCTTTTCCATAATTTCTTTTAGTTTATTTTGTTGTTTATATTTTTTTCTAGAGCAGAATAAAATGGATGATTTGTTTTCATATTTAATACAATAATAAAGATATTTTAGACTATGAATTCTTTTTCTCTGAGTATAAGTTTGGTCTTATCCCATGAATTTTGGCACATTATATTTCCTTTATTGATAATTTCTAAGTAGGAGATTACTATTATAATTTTATTTTTATTCAGAGAGCTCTCTGGGAATGTATTTTCTCATTTTCAGATGGTTGAATTTGCATTCTTTTAAAGATTTGTTGATAATGTCTAGTTTTATTGCATTATGTTTAGAAAATATGGCCTATTTAATGTCTGTGTTGGGGATTTATTGAAATTTTCTTTGTGGTCTAATAATATCATTTAATATATGGGCCCTGACCTGTTTGGCTCATTGAATAGAGCATTGGGCTATGGACTGAAAGGTCCTGGGTTCTGTTCTGGTCAAAGGCATGTACCTTGGTTGCAGGCTCGATCCCAAGCGTGCAGGAGACAGCTCATTGATGTTTCTCTCTCATCAATGTTTCTAACTCTCTACCTTCTCCCTTCCTTTCTGTAAAAAGTCAATAAAAATATTTTTTAAAAATGATATATGAGTATAGACTCTGTCTCTAGGGCATAGTATTTAAGTCTATATCTTCATTTATTGTTTTTGGTTTTATAATAAATGAGAGTTGTGTTGCCTTCCACTGTATTTGAATTTTGTTCATTGCTATTTGTTTTTTTGATAGTTTTTGCTTTGGACATTTTGATGAAATGTTATTGAAGGCACGAGTGTTCTTTAGACCTATAGCCTCATTTTGGATTAAACCTTTAATCTATGTAAAATGACCTACAAAATAACCCTCTGTCCAAAAAAATATTGTTTTTTCTTGACTTGTGCTTTTATAATAATATTATGACCTCTCTTTAATTCTTATTTATACTTGCCTGGCATACTTCTGATGATTCTTTTCTTTTAACTAGTTTTATGTTACTTTATTTTTGTGTTTGTTTTTGTAAACCTCCTATAGCGTTGTCTTCTGACATTTATTGCTATAGTAGAGAAATCTGAAATAACCTATTTTTCATTCTTTTGTAAGTAACCAGAAATTATTTTTCTAGATGTATGTGGATTGTCCCCTTATCTTGGTATTCCAGAAATGTTGTCAAGAAGCATATAATGGTAGGCTGCTTCTTCTTCTTTTTCTTAGTCCTCATCAGAGGATATTTTTTCCATTGATTTATGGAGGGAGTAGAAGGGAGGGAAGAGGGGAAGAAAGAGAGAGAAACATCAGTGTGAGAGAAACTCATTGATTAGTTGCCTCCCACACTTACCCTTCCTGGGGCTGGAGAGTCTGCAACTGAGGTATGTGCCCTGGACTGGGGATGGAACCCAAGATCCTTTGGTCCATGGGCCAATGCTCTAACCACTGAACCAAACTGACCAGGGCTATGCTTTTTTTATTGACTCCACCCCCTTCCCAAATACAGTAAATCTTTATAATGTATATACATACGTTGTTTTCCAATCCAGAAGTTTTTTTCTATTAGATCAGTACTGATTGATAGCTCTTTGGTATTTATCTACCATATCCATCATTTTTTCTCTCATCATTTTCATGTCTCTGTCCTTATACTCTTCCATTTGAAAGAGAAACCAGGCTGACCAGCATTCTTCTTGTCAGTCAGGAAAACAGTTGAATGACAGGAAATTTGATTAGTGTGCATTCAGGTATCTGAGTCAGGGAATGCAGAGAAGGGAAATCGCAGTCATGAGTTCAAGCTCAGAGAGGTTGTTCTTTGTCCCACTCCATTTGCCTTAGAAGTTCTTTTCTTCCTTCCTTCCTTCCTTCCTTCCTTCCTTCCTTCCTTCCTTTCTTTCCTCACTTCCTTCCTTCCTTTCTTTCTTTTTCTTTCCTTTTAATTCAATAGTATGTCTTTTAGTCTTAGCTTTCAGGAGGTTTGGTGGTTTTGCATCTTTTTCTATGTTTTCTTAAATAATTTGAATAAATGGCTCCACTAGATCTGAATCATAACCTGGTGTGCAGCCACCCTAACTTTTGTGAAGCTAGTCAGAATAAGCATTCTTTTTATTAAGACCCTGGGAGCAAAGGATGGAGACTCTATTCCCTTCTTCTGTCCTCAATACTGTGGGTAGAATAATCTTCACAGACAGGTGTTGTGGGGAGCCTCTGATACAGGATGTGGAGAATGTGATAGGGTGTGTTAAAACCCATTCTAGCCTCCTGAGCATCAGTGGGTCTCCATTGTTATTTGTAAGAGAAGAATCCAAAGAACGCTAGATCTGAAGACCTTCCCAAAAATAGGGACCCTGCCCCCACCTGCCTAACTTTGTCTGGCGGCCTTATATTTTCAATATGCTTCCCTCCCTTCTTACTGCCTGAGTGAAGCAAATAGGCAATTTCTTGTCAAGGTGATGAACAGAGAGGAGGAAGGGGTCCCAGGCTGGTCTATTTGAATTAGAAATTATTGACTTGGAAGTTATTTTTATTGCTCTTCTTGCCTGTTGAACTGGATTTTTTTATCACTTCTGTCCCTGTCAGCTACTGGACACTTGCCCTAGAGGTGTACCACACTTTTGAGTGCACTTTCCTGACATGGGTGTTCGAGGCTTGCCATGCTTGCTTTATATTGGGCCAACAGCACCCAGTCCACCCTCTCACACACCATCTCATTATTTCAACTAATGATAGATTTGTCCAAGACATAGATCAAACTGTGGAGTAGCAAGGCTTATAGAGATGGCAGAAATTCCCCAAAAGCATTTTAATCCATTAAACTTTTTAATGGGATGCTAGGAGAGGCAGCATCAGGAGGCTCCCCGCCAGATGTCATTTTAAGTCAGAACACTTTTTTATTGAGTCTCTTATTGGTTCCTGGACACTGACGAATCGGAATGCTGGGGCTCACTCTCTTTGCCTTCTTGAGGTCTGTAGGCAACAGTCATCATGGGTAATGAGACAGGTTGGACGTCAACTCTTAGACCCTTTGGATGCCCTGAGGACAAGACTATCAGACCTTCTAGGTCCCTTTCCAAGTCCCTTTCCAACCCCCCAAATTCCCAAAGAGAAACCATAAAGAACCAAAATACATATCCAGAGGGGAGCAGATGAGACCTGCTAAGGCCTGAAGCCCTTCAGCCAAACACAGCCACTGACTTCTGGAAGGTTATGACTTGTCAGAAAAAATTGAGGAACTTACTTCCTGGATGACTTTGGTGTTCTATTTGCCGTGTTTCCAAATCAGAGGAAAAAGTTATATTGCATAGTATAATTAAAATAGTATAATAATAGCAAGTCTAATGATGAGTAACTTCATGAAAACTAACAAATGAAATATACCCATATTTGAACTCTGAAACTTATTCTTGCTTTTATTTAATGTCCATCTTTAGGATTTATGGTAAGCTTGGCTTTCTGAGAAGGTATTCTGTGACCTTAAGCAATACCATTCTTAACCAAGTAAGCAGAGAATTTTCGGATTTTTTCACCTGGGTAAAGGTGAAAGAATGTTGAATTCCCTGCCTTTTGAAGTATCTCGTGCAGTTGGAGTGCCAGTGAGAATTTGAAAAGGATTAGGTCTGGGAAGGAGAGGTAGATGGACACCCTTGACCCTGAGAGCTATCATGTTCTCACCCTCTCCCTGTGCAGACTTCTCCATGATGACGCCCATCAATGACCTCCACACAGCCGACTCCTTGAACCTGGCCAAGGGGGAGCGGCTCATGCGGTGCAAGATCAGCAGTGTCTACCGACTTCTGGACCTCTATGGCTGGGCCCAGCTGAGTGACACCTATGTCACGGTGAGGAGAGCATCTTAGAGTGGGGTGGGGCACTGTGTGTTGCCCCACAAAATCCAAAGGGAGAACTCCTAACTGTTGGCATGGACATGGCATTGCTAATGGCCTTTGGCCAAAATGCTGAGCTCTTCCAAAGGTTCTAACTATTGTGGTCACCTGAAATAACCTGGTCAATGCACATGTCTCTGGATGAGGAGCTGGTAACTCCTGGATCCTATTTTTAGAGCTACCCTTGACCATCAAGAGATTCTTCTTGTAGCTCCATTTCTTTAGTTCCAAATAAAGACCAAGTTTTCTCATGGCTCAAGGTGGGGAGTGGGGAGATAAAGTTTCTTGAGAGGAAGATTTGGGTATCGAAGATTCAGGGAAAGAGGGGATTCAAGCAGAATGTCATTGGAAATGACCCACTCACTTCTTGCCGCTGAGAACATGTGTCTTTCCTCCAGATGAGAGTCAGCAAGGAGCAGGACCACTTCCTCATTAGCCCTAAGGGAGTTTCCTGTAGTGAAGTCACAGCATCCAGTCTGGTGAGTACAGTTCAGTGTCTCACTGCTCATTCCTATTGAAATGACAGCTCCTACAGTGATAGGTAGTCTCCCAAATTATCCATTGCTGTCTGTCCCATGTTGAGCTTACAATCTGGTGGGACAAGAAGACACATGGGCACCAAAACAAATGGAGTGCCCAGAGCATGATGTCACCATGAGACCAAATGGGAGGTACAAGCAGCAAGTGCAGTAGGAGGAAGAGATTGGCCTTGTTCTCTGAGCCTGGGCTGGTACCACAAAGGCTGTGAATGGAAAGGGCTTTCTGCATAGTAGACACATTAGAATGGCAGCCAATGCTTTGTCCTAAAGCAATGCCAGATCTGGCTAGTGCTGGTGCCATTAGAGACAGTTTCTGGACCTCTTTCAGTTCAGCTCCTTTATGTATGGTAGGGAAAAACTTCCAGAAGCTGGTTTTAAGCAAGAAAGATTTCTGGGTGTGAGAGGGAATGAAGTAGAAGCAGAAAAAGGCCCCATGTTTCTTAGATACTGATGTACTAGCTGTTTTACCTGGGGGTGGAGCATGCCACTCAGATGCTGCCAGGCTTGAGACACTCAAATGTTGAGTCCAGGTCTCAGTTTAAAGAGCACAGACAAAGTCACAGAATTTCTGGGCAGGGATGCGCCTCGAACACTGCCAAGGTCATCTTATAAGCAGGAGAGAATCCTGGTGCCCAGTGTTCCAAGGAGACCATGGAAGAGTCAGACAGGGACCATGAAAAAAGGACAGCACAGGCTCTGTCTTTAAGGCATTCATGATTGAGTCAGGGGATGAGGGGAGGCAATCAGTGATTAAACACCAACTGAAAAGCGCCCTGAGACAAAGGAAGCTTGGGGAACCTAGGGAAGAGGCACTGGCTCACTGGGTAGAGGTGGCAAAGGAGAAACTTCTGGGTTGAAATGGTGATGAAGGAATGGAGTCTTCAGGAGCTCACTATGGATAAGCAGATTCAGACCAGGGCAGCAGGGAAGGGCTGGGCAGAGGGGACCATGTCCTCAGCAGTGTGGAGGTAAACTGACATCATGACAAGCAGTGAGGGCTGTGACAATCAGCCAGGGAGGAAATTTTGCCCAGCAGCCTTAGTAGGCCTGGCAAACAGCTGGGTTGGGGATGTGGGATTGAGTTTAGCTGGTGGCATGTTCAGGAAAGAAGTCAGTTGGCATTTGGTTATCCTAGCTCAGAAGAACTATGGCCTAGAGACACAGGTTTGAGAGTCATGGGCATGAAATGTTCAGGGTGAGTGTGTAGACTTAGTGCTGTTGTGTATAGTTGTACAACTCATGCACTGCACAAGAGAGCGTGGATGGTGAGAGAGGGGAAAGGGTGAAAACCAACCCGTGTTCCACTGGGCTTAAGTTTCAAATTTGCTCAATGGAATCCATCCACACACCAAGATCTGTGCTCCCGGTGCTGTCCTCAAGAAGGGGCTGTTCTCATTTGGACAAAGGCACTATCTGGGATAGTGGCTATTATATTAGGCTATAGATTCCTTTCTTTTAAATCCTCACCTGAAGATATGTTTTTATTGAGGTTAGAGAGAGAGAGAGAGGAAAAACATTAATCGGTTGTTTCTCATACATGCCCCAATCAGGTATCAAAGCCACAACCTAGGTATGTGCCTTGACCAGGAAATGAACCCACAACCTTTTGGTGTATGGGATGATGCTCCAATCAACTGAGCCACCTGGACAAGGCAAGGCTATAGAGATTCTTAACGTGCAACAGATCGCACATACAAGGCAGATATAAGGATTGCATGAGATCAGAGGGAACTGAGGAAATGGGGGAGCTGGACTGAAGGGAGGTACCTGAGATGGGAGTGTGGCTGCCACTTGCAGCGGTCTGCCACTTTGAAGTCATGTTCATTCTGTAGAACTCATTTAAAATAGAATTTTGTGAGGGGATTGTTGAACATCCTCCTGGTGGTTCTGATTAAACAAATGATGTCAATAGACTGTCCCTTCCCCACACAAGTCTGTCCCTTCCTTTGGTACCATCTTGTCTGGTGGGCCTTCTGGATGGGGAAGGTCGGAAGTTTGTGGAACTGCCCAGTGTGTTGCATTCAGAATGTCATGGTGGTACAATTTCAAGGGTCAAAGCTATTGTGATTTTTAGAAACTACACTCTAGCTTGTTAATAATGCCAGGGCACACCTGAGTTAGGCTATACCAGCTGCAGGGAGATTGTACCCTGGGGACCTGGAGGCGTGTTCAGTAAGAGGGTGTTAGGAGGGGACTCATTTCAGGATTTGTGTTTGTGTTGGGTGATTTGGGGAGTGTTCTGAGAAGGAGATGTTGCCTTAACTAGTATACTGTCAGATGCAGGGGGGAGTCTGTGAGCCAGGGAAGGGTGGGGTGATAGGAGGAATGAAGGAGGCTGGAGCTACTATTGATAAAGAAACTTCAGGGTCTCCAGGAGGGAGGTGTCAGTCATTTTTGTGCTTCTGCAGTATTGTTTTTGTCTGTACTTAGACATGAATAAGGAACAGTCTTTTGTCTTGCTGTGTCCCAGTCAAAAGTGACTTTTTCTGTTGGTGATGTTCTGTGAGAATTTTTAGGTTAAGCAGGGGACACCACAGCCTAACTGTGTGCCAGGCCATCCAGAGCCATCAGCAGTTGTGTACACCCAAGCACAGGTGCGGGGTGGGGGGAGGGGAGGGCACACACATGCTTGCATGTGCGTACACACACACACACACACACACACACTCACACGTGAGCCAGTGATTTTGAACCATGACACCTACTAGTCCCTTGGAATTAAAAGCAGATTATAAAGCTAATGACTGGTTTCTATTTGGCCTTTAAGACCTAGCTTTTGGGTGGTTGGTAAATAGTTGTTTATTATACTACTAGAGGCCTGATGCACAAAATTCCTGCAAGAGTAGGCCTTTGCAGCCACAGGTTCCTCTGGAAGGTCGTCTGGACAGTTGTTCTGCACTTTGGCCATTCTATTGATTTGCATATTATATTTTTATTATTATAGATTCTCTTTTTCTTTGTATGTGATTTTTGTTTAATTCAAAAGAAAAGCAAAAAAAAATACAGAAGATGTATTATAGAATTATACATCTGAACCTATACAATTTTATTAACCAATGTCACCCCAATAAATTAATAAAAATTTTAAAAATTTTTCAAAAGAAGAGGTGCAGCAGAGAAGTTACTCTCCTGGGAAGGCTTTTCTGATTTCTCCATTCTGCCAGGATCAAAGATTCCTCCATCTGCTTTTAGAGAATTCTCTGGATGACTCTAGTCCAGCACCTTGCTACTTGAAGTGTGTGGTCTGTGGACCAGCAGCCTGAGTGTCACTTGGTCGCTTGTTAAAGGAGATGCTCAGCCCCATCTTGGACCTGTGGAGTCAGAATCTGCATTTTGACAGGATCTCTGAGTGATTCTGGCACACAGTAAAGTTTTAGAAACTCTGCTGTAGCGTTTTTTTTTATGCTGAATTATAGCCCTCGTGTCCCCCGTTAGCCTGGGCAGTCACTGGGGCCAGGAGCTGAGTCTCTCCCCCACCACCAAGCACAGCATTGCTCAGGTGCGGTGGATGAATGAACACCAGTGGGTAGCCATGTGCTGGCTTATCTGTGGGAGGGCAGTGAGAGGCCTCTGCCTGTCCTATGGCTGTTAAGTCTCTCTTCTTTCCTGGCCCAGATCAAGGTGAATATCCTGGGAGAGGTGGTGGAGAAGGGCAGCAGCTGCTTCCCGGTGGACACCACGGGCTTCTGTCTGCACTCGGCCATCTACGCAGCCAGACCCGACGTGCGCTGCATCATCCACCTGCACACACCAGCCACGGCTGCGGTGAGTGTTGGCTCTCCAGCCAGCATTTCCCGCCCTGAGGCGGCAGCAGACCCATGGGACCTGCTTCTCTGAGATGCCCCCCCTGAGTTAAGACAAAGACTCCCAAACTAGTAATAACCCCATCATTTAATCTGGAAAGATGTCCTGGAACTCACACCAAAGTAAGGACAAGGACCTCCACCTTTCCAACTACAGAAGTCTTGGTTTGGGGAAAAAAGGTTAAGACGTGTGCTATCTGCCGCACTGCAGCCCACACCCTGCCACTTACGCAAACTGGCACCACACACCAGGTGTCTCTCTATTCAGGGCAGTCCTGTGGGCCTGCCCCCACTCCTTTTCCCCAGCCCAGGAGAGATCTCAATAGAAGATAAGATGTTGGGAGCCTGGACTTAACCACTTTTCATAGCCTGGGTGGGCTGAGATCTGGGGATGGAGGCAAGGAAAATGGGAGAGAGTAGAATAAAGACACCTCCCCTGTGTCTCCTCCCCCTCTCCCCACCCAGGGGGCAGGTTGTTCCCCCAGGGTCTCTGGGTAATTTCTCCACATATGCAATGTCACTTGGAAAGACAGCAGGCAAGCAGTTTTGGTTGTTTCATCCTTTACCCCAGGCCTCATACCTACAGGGCAGAGCAGACTTGTTACTGGTCTGTGGTTTTTGGTTTTCTCAGCAAAACCCATTCATTGTGAGCAGAGGCCTTCCAGAATTTGGACCAAGATTCGATGATATGTTTGTGCCAAGTGTGCCAAGCCTGGGCTTACTCCTGGGGCAAAATGAGTGAAGGAAGCCAAGAGGCTCTTCAAACCTCTTGATTTTAATAAAAGGCAGAGTGTGGGGCATGGGGTTGCAATAAGGTTTTAACCCTATTCCCTGGCACTCTTGCTGCCTCATTGCTAATAAGATGCGGCTTTACAATGGGTGTCCCTGTTAGTGAGTTGTGGCTGCTTCTGCACTGACCTCAAGGCTGAGGTTCTTCACCAACCCACCCCAGGGGACCCGGGCCCTGCTTTATGCAAGCCTGCTGCCAACTCCACCACCCCTGCCTCTTCTCAGAGTCCTTGGACAAGAGCAATGCAGGGGGCTGGCAGCAGTGATAGCTCTCTCGAGTGCATTCTTTGCAGCAGTTTTAGAAGGTGATATATTGATGTGGTTGCTGTGAAAATAGTGATAGAAGGATATTAGAGGAAGCAGCCAGAGAGCAAGACCTGAGCCAGGTGGAGAGTCAAAGGGTCTCCACACCCATCCCCAGAGTAGAGTTGACTGTGCCACTCTGAGTGAAGGCACTGGGGGAGCTATAGGCTCTAACCTTGTGTTGTCTCACTGAAGGTGTCAGCCATGAAGTGGGGCCTCCTGCCTGTCTCCCACAATGCCCTGCTGGTGGGGGACATGGCCTATTATGACTTCAATGGTGAAATGGAGCAGGAAGCAGATCGGATCAACCTGCAGAAGTGCCTTGGACCCACCTGCAAGGTTTGGCTCGGCTGTTCCGGGAAGATGTTTCGGGGGAGATTATCAAAAGCTGATGTTAAAAGTGACACATGTTTATTGGATGATGTTTAAAAATTATACATAAAAAATTAAATAAAATTCTCTCTATTGCACTACCCTGAGAATTTGGTAAACTCCCCAAATTATGATCACATATATTTATAAAACTAGGATAATAAAATAAATCCTTCTTTTTCCCCTTAGCAATATACAGTAAACACCTTTGTATGCTATTTTCTACATCACTATTTTAAATGATTAGAATATATTGCATTGAATGAATGACTGTGCCACCATTTACCTGAACAGTCATTTATGGTTGAACATTGGAAGAGTTTTTTTCTCTCTGAATTTTCTCTTGATGTAAACACCACTGTTCTGAAAATCCTTTCTCCTCCATTTTTGTATATTATTTCCTTAGGGTAAATTTCTACATATGCACCTTTTAAAATTCCCAAATCACATGGGCCAAATTGTTCTGTTTGCCCTACAAGGTCTAGTATATGAGAATGTTGCTTCTCTGTGGTCTCCCCAGACTTGACTATGATCATATTTTTTCTACCTTGATAGAGAAAAGCAGAATCTCATTATTGTTTGGTTGAAGTCTAAAGACCTATTTTATAACAGTACATATTTGGGGTAGTCAGCTTGGTATAGGAAGTTTAGGAGCTGAACTTGGGTTGTTGACACCTGCTCCCATCATCAAAAGGCATTCACTGTCATTTCCCATCTGAGAGTCCCCACCTCCCTGTCTCTGAGGTAGAAGAGAGAGCCCTGCCACTCTTTCTTGACATGCTCTAAAGCAGCGGTTCTCAACCTGTGGGTCGCGACCCCTTTAGGGTCGAACGACCCTTTCACAAGGGTCGCTTAAGACTATCAGAAAACACAGATATTTACATTAAGATTCATAACAGTAGCAAAATTACAGTTATGAAGTAGCAATGAAGATAATTTTATGGTTGGGGTCACCACAACATGAGGAAGTGTATTAAAGGGTCACAGCAGTAGGAAGGTTGAGAACCACTGCTCTAAAGTCTCATGAGCAGCACTCAGGGAAGGATGAGATGCTCATCCCCATGAACTGCTGCAAGAGTGTGAATGATGGGTATTTGTTTTCTGCAGCATCTTTTGTGGACTAGAGCCATCATCTCTTTCCATTTCTCTGGCACTTGAGAGGGAAACCTCCAGCTGTTTTCAGAAGAGAGGATGTGATGATCAGGCCTCAGCCCCAGGCTGCAGGGACAGATCTAATACATCAGTCTGTGCCCTAGCTCCCCAGAAGGGCCTCAGCTAGTTGCAGAGAGTTCTCAAGCATAAAGCCAACCAAGAAGAATTTTTGGCACCTGGACCTTGGAGAGTCAAGCTCTTGGGATAAATTTACTTCAGGGTTTTTCCCTCCTTTTATCTGCATGTCCCCAGCTGAGTCAGAAACATCACACCAACAGTGAGATGGCCTGGGGAAACTTTTCATTTCTTTAGGCTTCTATTTCCTCTCTCATAAAGCCAGTGGTTTAGATTAGATGATCACTATGGCCTCATTTATAGAACTGTAGGACCTTAGAGCTGCTCAGGTCTCACTGAATTTATGGAGAGGAACACCAATGTCCAAAGAGGTCATGTGACTGGCAATCGGGGACTCAGGTTCCTCACCTGTTTCTCCAGAGCTACCTCTTAGAGATCCACCATCTTGGGCTTTGACTCCCGGCTTGACTAACTCACAGGGCAAGAAGTTGCTTTTGAGGTTGGATCCTCATATTGGACATCATATAATTTCATTTACTTTAACACAAAAACTAGTTCTTAGACTTTTAAGCTCTCCGAGGCCTAAAACCCCAAAGATTTTGCCCGAAGAAATCGACCAAATTACTTAGTCTTAGTATCAAAAAAACATCTGTTTCTTAGGGTGATTGTTTAGGGTTAAAATCACCAGTGATTTTGCATTTGGATGTTTCTGTAGGGAGAAGGAACAAGAAATTGCAGCCATGTGTGCTCCAGGATTGGATATAGAAATTGATCTGAATAAAATGAAACTCTCTTCCTTTTAACTAGAAGGCTTAAAGTTTTAATTGGCAATTTGCTCCTCTCAGATCCTGGTGCTAAGAAACCATGGCATGGTTGCTCTCGGTGACACTGTGGAGGAGGCGTTTTACAAGATCTTCCACCTGCAGGCTGCATGTGAGATACAGGTGAGCAAGTCCTCTGGGGACTCTGGGGAGTGACTCTGTGGGCAAAGGCCCCCCCTCACCCCCGCCATTAGCTGTGATTCAGGGAGGTTTGTGAGCCTAGCCATCTAAAAGCCTGGCCCTTTTCTTGGCGTTGGCACCACCTAATTCATCTAAAGTTTCATACTTAGAAGCAATTTTAGCTTTTAAAAAAATTATCACCATTGTCTAACACCCAACTCTTGGGGATCATTGTCCAGAATGGGAAGCTGCCTAGGCTCATCAATGGGACAGCAGGAGAAGCCATAATGGGACAGATAAAAGTGTTGATATTTGGCTCTGTTGACTGATGAGTTTGCCCACCACTGAGCTAGGGTATACCTGTTACATTTGGCTATGCCCAGTAGACACCACACATGTAGGTTTTCTTTTCTATCGCCTCTCCTCTCCTCTCCTCTCCTCTCCTCTCCTCTCCTCTCCTCTCCTCTCCTCTCCTCTCCTCTCCTTTCCTCTCCTCTCTTCTTCCCTTCCCTTTCCTTTCCTTCTCTTCCCTTCCCCTCCCTTCTCCTCGTCTCTCTTTCCTTGTTCCCTCTCTCCCTTCCTTCTTCCTTTTGAAGAGGCTAGTTTGCAAAGACTATGAACATAGTCTTCTCCAAAAAAAGAATTGGAGCATAGGACAAGGTGGAATGTTGACATGGCAGGCTAAACACCAGGGAATCCCTAAGGGGATGTGCAGGGAATCCATCATGAAGTTCTTCCTAACCAGTGAGAGATGAGTTGGAGGGGGGCTGATTGTCAGTGATTATGGGATCCCTAGAGGAGGTGATGAAGAAGCAGTAGGAAAACAGACACACATCCTATGGCTTTATCAGATAGGTGGTGCTGGATAAACTCCTTGCCACACATTCCTTTCAGTGTGGTAAGATGTGAGGCGTGTGTAGGGGACGTTGCACAGCTAACTGGGCTTCATCCTCCCCAGCTCTGGGCCGTGTGTCCTAGGGTTGGGGACTCGCCCTCTGTGAGCCTCTGTTTCCTCAATTGCAAGTGTGGGGCCGATAGAGGCCTTGTGGGGACAGCCTTTCAGACAAAGGAGAGGTATTGCTGATAGCATTTGGGGGACTCTATTGACAGCAGAGGAGTCTTGCTGCTCTAGGATGAGTCAGTTCTCCATAGGACCCTTTTGATGTCCTGTCTGCCCTCTCCTGGCTGGTCTGGGCAGAGCAGCACCCGGGAAAAAAGGCCTGCCTTTCTCTTGGGAGTTTCAGAGAAGGGGATTATTCCAGAGGCATCGCTAGTGAAAGGAACAAGTGGTTCCTTTCTCAGTAGTTTGTAAAGAAATATGTTGAGATGATAGTCGTTAAGATAGTGATGAGGAGGTGGTATGAGTTTAACATCCCCCCCCCCAAAAAAAAAGAACAAAACCCAACAGTGGTCAGAACAGGAGAAGGTGGAATAGGGCCAAAGCAGTGCTTTCTGAAGTGGTGGCCTCCCTGCCCCCTAACTGGAGGCACTGGCCCTGAGCTCTGACTTCTGATGGGTGCGGGAACCCAGCAGAGCCTCTGATATGCCCACTTTCCCTACTCCACACCCAAGTTTATTAAGAGTTCCCTACCTTCCTTCTGAGAAGACGCGGCCATGAGGAACAGTTCTTATGTCTTTGCAAAGACAGCAGCCCTAAGAATGAATGGAAAGAGATGTTCATGTTAACCACCCCTCCCCTCATGGTGAAGGGTGTCTCTTTCAGGCTCTGGGCCCTCAGAAATGGGCACTGTGCAATTTAGCCAAAGGCAGGATGGCACTGTTGGCAGCTCACTAGCTGCTTCTCTTTGCTCTGCCAGCTGTCACTTTCTTTTCAGTCAAGACTGGTTTGATGTGACCTTGTTTATGTGCATCAGGCGATGAAGGCAAATAACCTTGAACAAGCTCCAGTGGCTTCTTTTAACTGGTGGGGCAGGGAGGCTTCTAGGGGGAGAAATGAAACTGGAAAGTTTGGAAGGGAAGCCAGCAAGGTTAGGCCAGAGGTTTAAGGCATGGAGATCCAGGGTCCTGGCAATTTGCAGATGCTATTGGGTTCCCAGCATCTGGCCGGTCATTTCTGGTTGAACAGCCAGCATGGAAATTCTCTTTCCATTGTGGGTCTAGCTTTCTCTTTCAGTGACTTTGGCAAACAAGCAACTGTGATTGTGGTCATTTTAGTGGTTCAAGACTCAGAGCTTATTTTGTTCTATTGGGACAGTATTCTCTTTGCTCCCCATTAGTTTGAGGCTCCAGGAAACTGGGTCATCCCCAGCTGAGAGAGGCAGCTCCCTCCTCTGCTTACAGAGGCAGTGGGGAGAAGCTCAGGCAGTTCTCCATCTGCTATCCATCGCCATGGAAACCAATGGAGGATGAGAGAGGCAGAAGGAGGCAGCTCTTGCAAGAATGTGGGCAGTTGTCTTTTCCTCCCTGAATGACAAGTACCCAGGAGATATTGCTTCTCAACCTTCCATGTTAAAACCTCATACTTTATTTGTCATAAATACTTATATTGCATTCCATATGTACCAGGTGTTAATTCTAAGTGCTTTACAAATATTACCTTCAATAAACCTTTTGAGATAGGTAGTACTATTTGCATTTTATAAATGAAAAAAACAGAGGCACAGAGAGGGCAAATCACTGCCAAAGTTACACATTAAGTAAGTGGCAGAGCCAGGATTCAAACCCAGGCTGCCTAGGGCTTGAGTCTGTGTTTTTAAACACTCTATTGCCTTGCACTGCCTCTCGGGGCAGTAAGAGCTGGCACCTGGGGAAGATGGGTCCAGGAGGAACCAGGTAAATTGATCAGTCAGGTGGAAGGTACTACCTGTGAGAGCTCATTCATGTGCTGAGCCTGAGTGCTGGGCGTGAAGGACTTCGGAACTAGCAAACAAGGCAGCAGAGGGCAGAACTGGGACTAGTAGATTTCAGCTCACTGTAACCTATGCCAGCTCACTGTGACCCTCTAACACTTGGACAGCTGTGTAATAGGTGCCTCCCAAGCATGGAGCTGGCCACCTTCTCGGGAAATCAGACAGTGACTCTTACTGTTGGTGCGAGGATGGGATAAATGACCTCTAAGGTCTCTATCTTCCCAGGGTTAAAAATAGAGCCTTCCATTGGACACATGTCTTGAATAAAAAGGGTGTGGAAAATTAATGGCATCTCCTCGGGAAGGTGGCCTGGTTGACTGCCAAGAAATCTCATTTGTTACACTGGTGAATTTAACACTCCAGGGCATGTCTGGATCCTCATGGGATCATAGACCTGTGTTCATCAGCAAGCTGTTTCCTTTCATTTTCAGTAAAAAATACAACTGTCTCCAAAACTGAAACTCTGAAGGCTTATATAACAGGAGCTGCACCTCTGTAATAAGCAGGCTTATACAGAATAGCAAATATTAATTAGAATGCTAGATACACAGCACGAAACTCCTGGCTCGGCTACATTTTGTAGCTGAACTTGCCCAGGAAGCCAAATCATAACCAATTATATCCAAGTGGCAGATATGAAGAGTAAACAGAATGTACTATTAGATGAACATGGACTTAGAAATAAGGGAATTAGGTCAAAAATGTGTTTTAGGATCATCCTAAAATTGCCTGCTGTATACATATATATCTTGCCCTGATACTCAAAAGTCTGCTGCCTGTGACCACCTGTATTATCCCCTCCCCATGGAGCCTTGACAGTGGGACAAACACTCTGAGTCCGCCTGCACAGCACCCTGCTGTGCACCATCAGCATTCCCTCCATCTCCTCTGGGTTTTCTTGACTGGCTGATCCCATCATGGATGACACATTCTTCCTTTGACCTGTTAATTCAGTCCATCAAGCTGCACTCATATTTCATGGCCTGGAAGCCAGCCTATCTCTCTCAAGTGACTTTTTTTTAAAATGGGAGATATTTCAAATGCATAGAAAAATGCAGAGAAAGACATAATAGCATATACCTGCTATCCATCACTCAGATTTAACAAATATTAACAGCCTTTTTGCTTCAGATCTTTTCCTCTTAAGGTAGGGTGGAATAAAATATTACAGACAAGACTTAACGTCATTATTAGAGCCCTTTTTAATCCCATGCTCCCACTTTCCCCCAAAATCATCACAGTCTGAAGTTGGTCTGTAACCCAGGTCACTCTCAGTTTCTATATTGTTTTATACTTAAGGTTTAGCACTTGCTATGTCCTCTACAATCTCTAAGAAGTGGCATTAAGAAAGGAACTTCTAATAGCTTTTTCCCTGGAATGGGTGCATGCCCAACAAATTTGGGGTGAAATTTCCTTTGGGAGGAAAAAAACAAATACGGCTCAGCTTTCCAACCCATTTCTGTTCCTGATCTTCCCTTATCCCCACTCTCAGTTACACACATGAGCGTAGGTAAGTACGCAGAGGTAGGGGTGTGTGTGTGTGTGTGTGTGTGTGTGTGTGTGTGTGTGTATGAGTGTACATGTGCGTGCACACACATGATTAAGGGCCCTCTGCTCTTTGCCTCAGGTGTCCGCTCTGTCCAGTGCCGGGGGAGTGGAGAACCTCATCCTCCTGGAGCAGGAGAAACACCGCCCCCATGAGGTGGGCTCTGTGCAGTGGGCGGGGAGCACCTTCGGGCCCATGCAGAAGAGCCGGTTGGGGGAGCATGAGTTCGAGGCCCTCATGAGGATGCTGGACAACTTGGTGAGTCTCCTGTCATGGTCCTCTGAGGCCGGTCTGTTGAGGCTTAGCCCCAGGACCAGTGAAGAGCTATCACTTATTTTTGGTTAGAAAGCTTCCATCAGGAAAAGAGGTCACTTTTCCAAATTAACCAACAAATTCAGTATAATTCCTTTAAGAACAGAGAATTTAGCAAAATGGTCTTCCAGGTGAAATTCAGAAAAACCCTATAAAAAAAGAAATTAGGATTTCTCGTCCCACCACATGGTAAAGTGTAACTGAACAGAGAAGCAATAGTGCAGAATGGCCAGGCAAGTCAATGCAGCAGCTTCGAGAATTCAGAAGTAGATCCCAAGCATACAAGCATTTAACACAAGGCAAACAGGTATCTCTTAAAGCAGCAGAAAAAACCCCAGACTGCTAGCCACTTGGAGAAGAAAACTTAGGTGGATTGCTCCAACTTCCTTTCAACAAGACGAATCCCCAATTTATCAAAAATTAAAACATAAAAAAACTCTTACAGGTATTAAAAAAAAGATTATATGATGCTCTTGTACTAGCAGACTTTGTCAAGCATGGCAGGAAAGTCTGAAGTCATAACGACAAGTACTGACTGTTATGGTTACATTACAATTTAAAATTTGCATTTTTTAAACCACTCCCCTCACCATAAGCAGAGCTACAAGACAAACTATGGGGTAAATATCTGCACCACCAGTGATAGTCAATACACTGTAAAGAGTTAGTACAAATCAGTGTGAAAAAGAAAAAAGATCTCAGCAGAAAAATGAAGCAAGAACACAAACCATTTACAAAGGAAGAGATTCGAGTGGCCATTCAATGTAATTTAAAACATCCAATTTTACTACTAATCCAAAAAAGAGCAAAACAGAGTTAGAGAAGACAGGCAGAGCTAAGAATTGATCCATCAGTGCCAAGATTCCCAGTGTTCCTTCTCACCGAGCAGCACTCCATTATTGTGGGCTTGCTTAGGAGATAGGAATGTCCTGTAGTCAGATTTCGGGGTCCTAAGAGGGAAATAGTTAAGGAGCCTTAGAGTTGAGGAAGGGAGGCCTGACTGCTAGAATCTGCTGGGAAACTTAAAAATCCTGTAGCCCAGATGAAACTTAAAACGGGCAAGGCTGAGGTGGGCCCAGCATCAGCATTTTAAAAGCTCCCATGTGGTTCCAATGTGCAGCCAGGCTTGGGACCCACTGCAGCAGCCACAGAGTTGGAGCTGTGTTTAGGTAAGGAGTCCTGTCACGCTCACAAGGTTCCAGGAGTTTTCTCATCCCTGATCAGAAGACTCATTGGGGTGGAGGAAGGAAGGGGTTGGGGTACCAAGAAAGGACCAAGTCTGAGACCCACCAGAGAAGCAGCAAGGTCCAGGCTGTGCTGTGGAGATTTAGGTTTAAACCCGGTCATTAGATAGAAGGGGGTGAAGTGTCTTGGGGGAGGGAATGTGGGTAGGCACGCAGGTGCATTCAGACCATTTTCCCCACATGAAAATGGGGTTCTCTTTTTGTCCTTCTTAGGGCTACAGAACAGGCTACACATACCGCCACCCCTTTGTTCAAGAGAAAACCAAACACAAAAGTGAGGTGGAGATTCCGGCGACAGTCACAGCCTTCGTGTTCGAGGAGGACGGCACCCCGGTGCCTGCCCTGCGGCAGCATGCCCAGAAGCAGCAAAAGGAGAAGACCCGCTGGCTCAACACGCCCAATACCTACCTGCGGGTCAATGTGGCTGACGAGGTCCAGAGGAGCATGGGCAGCCCCCGGCCCAAGACCACAGTAAGGCGGGCAGGGGGAGGCCCTGCTGGGGGAGAGGGGTGGGGGAGAGTGCCTGGTTACGTTTATGGGCTCTGCAGCGTTAAAGTAGGGGAACAGAAAAAGTCTCCCCTTGGCATGTGTTAGTACAAGCCCCCCTTAGGGTTTCCTATCTGGAGCAGTTGATAGTGCCCATGGAGCCTCTGATCACCTGTTTCTTGCACCTCTGCACTGAGTTTTGGGGTCCAGAGGATGGCTGGACCAGGTCACCCCCAGCAGCATAAAACTGAGGAGCAATTAATTTTTGCTTCTGGCTCCCACATCAAGAAGGGAATTCTGGGAAGTTCAAGGATGAGCATCCAACATTTGAAGTGCACATCTAATGCAAACCCAGCAGGTGGGTGGGATATTCATTTCTATTATGTTGTCCTCCCCACCACGCACACATCCTAACTCTTAATTTGATTTTTCATCAACATTAAAGTAGCTGGCAGCCAAATAGAATAGCTTTTCATTTAAAACAAAAAAAGGAAAGAAAGAAAGAGAGAGAGAGAGAGAGAGAGAGAGAGAGAGAGAGAGAAAGAAAGAAAAGAAAGAAAGAAAGAAAGAAAGAAAGAAAGAAAGAAAGAAAGAAAGAAAGAAAGAAAGAGGCCCTGCAAATTAACATGGAGTCATCTAATACACAAGGTCCAGTGGCCACCTGTCTGTCAGCACTGGTTACCAAGGGGCTGACCCCTACTCTTACATGTTCTTTGTGGCTCTTGACCTGGGGCTTTCTTTGCCCTCCTGCTCTGGGAGACAGTCGTCACAGAGGGGAGATAACATGTATGTATAGGCTTGCTGACCTTCCATGTAGGCCGGTGGGCCCATATCCCATGGGGTGGACTCCTGGGGAGGACACGTGGGCCTTATTCTTTGCTCACCCACCTGGCCTTGTGTGTGTTCAGTGGATGAAGGCTGACGAGGTGGAGAAATCCAGCAGTGGCATGCCCATACGGATCGAGAACCCAAACCAATTTGTGCCTCTCTATACCGACCCCCAAGAAGTGCTGGACATGCGGAACAAGGTAGGGTGCTAGCTAGCTGTTTCTCCATCTCTTTTCCCTCAAGAGTGGGAGTGGGTGAGGATGCACCTGACTTACCAACACCCCTCATGCTTCTCACAGGAAAGACACTGCTGTTTGTTGGCTCTGTCCCAGGCACTGTGCTGAGTGCTGTACTTATGTGGCCCTGCCGGACCCTCTTATAGGAGAAGTGCTTGCCTCAGGCATTAGATGTGTCTAAGAGATCTGCCCACAAATTGAATTTTTATTAAGTTTATACTATTTATGCTATCATCCTTTTGGCCAAGATTTCAAAATCCTCGGTATTTTTTCCCCCACCTTTGCTTTACAGTTCACTTATATTCCTAATGGCACTTTAAGAACTGCAGTTGCGGCTTACCACCTCCATTAGGTCAGATATGCTCCCACATCTGTGTTTCAGTGTGTGGGCAAGGCCTCTCAGCAGTGCTTATCTAAAATGCAGATTTCTGGGTCGTGCACCTCCCTGCCCCCGTCCAAGAGATTCAGATTCTGTAGGTGTGGGCTGGCCCTAGGATTCTGCATTTTAAACAAATCCCTCAGGGACTTCATAGGAATATTAAAATGTGAGAATCTCCCTCCAGGGTTGAATATGGCTCCTTTTACTCTTCACCTCCTACAGTTACCCTCTCCAGGTCAATGAGACAGGTGTTGTACCTAACCTGCTGAAACAGACCAGGTGACTGTGTCAGAGTGGACAGGCTGTGTTAGAAATAGGGGAGACAGGCTCCCACACCACTAGAGGACCTATTTTGACCCAACATCACTGGACACTGGACACAGTATGCCCCTCCCAAACTCCCCAGCCTGACTGCACACTGAGCTTCTCTCCCCCTCCCTCTCCACATAGATTCGAGAACAAAACCGACAAGATGTGAAGTCTGCAGGGCCCCAGTCCCAGCTCCTGGCGAGCGTCATCGCTGAGAAGAGCAGAAGCCCGGTACAGCAGACGCAGCCCCTGTCTGGAGGGGAGACGAGTTTGCCTTCCGAGTCTTCAGTGCCTGGGGCTGGGCAGCAGGACTTCTGAGTCCTCATGCCCACTCCCCTGTGATCTTGGGTGCTGGTGCTTTTGCTGCAAAACA
>PVJN01015378.1:0-44474 GCA_004026805.1 Lasiurus borealis | reverse complement strand
GTTGTACTTACGCACAGGCCGGGTGTCTGAGAGGGAGTGGACATACGCACAGGCATTATGTCTGAGAGGGAGTGTACTTACGCACAGGCCCGGTGTATGAAAGCGAGTGGACATACACACAGGCCGGGTGTCAGAGAGGGAGTGTACTTACGCACAGGCCGGGTGTCTGAGAGGAGTGTACATACACACAGGCTAGGTGTCTGAGAGCGAGTGGATATACGCACAGGCCTGGTGTCTGAGAGGGAGTGGACATACGCACCGGCCGGGTGTCTTTGAGGGAATGGACATACACACAGGCTCAGTGTCTGAGAGGGAGTGTACATACACAGAGGCTGTATGTCTGAGAGGGAGTGGACTTACACACTGGCTGTATGTCTGAGAGGGTGTGTATGCACAGGCTGTGGAGCCCCGTGAAGCGAGATTTGAACCTCCCCTCCACCCCTTTTTATCTTCATGACGTGTCTGGAAGCATCGTTTCCGCAGAAGAGGGGGTAACACTAGGTCCTGCAGTTGAAAATGGGGACGACGCGAGGAAAACTGACCGGGGGCTGTGGCGGGCCAGCACCCGATTGCCTGAGGTCCAGCACGGGCTGCCGGCGGGAGCTCTCGCCAGAAGCATGTTTTAAAGTTATCGCACGTGATGGCGGTGCGCAACGTGCGGTAAGACCGCCCATGGAAGGCCGCGCTGAGTGTCATCCTAATGACACAGCTTGTCGGGACGGGGGTGCGTCAGCGCCCTCCGTGATCCTGGCTGGGTGCCCGCTGGTTGGGCATTGCCTGGTCACTTTAAAGGCTGCTGGTGGGATTCTGATTCCCGTTCAGGCACGTGCCTGCCGTTAGCTCCGGTCCCATCCCTGGTCCTGGGCGATGGGAGGGAGCGGATGGGTCTCTCCCTCTCCCCCCCCCTCTAAAAATCAGTGGAAAAAGTATCCTGGGTGAGGACTGACCATCTTGGGAGCAGCAGACTGCCGGAGGGCCGGTCCCAGAGGAGGGGTGTCCACGGAGGCTGAGCAGGGGGAGCACAGGACTTGGGGGGCAGATGTGAGCCGGGTCGGAAGGACGATTAGGAACCGGTGGGCGTGCTGGCTCAGGGACCCGCAGGCTGCAGCCTTCACTCCCTCAGCTGCCGAGGAGCCACAGGCGCTGCGGGAAACAGAGGTCCCCAGACCCCGGGGAAGTTCCAGCAGCAGCCGTGGGCTCCGAGGAGGCGTGCTCTCAGGCAAGGTCCCGCTCCCATGAAAGTCAAATGCAAGGCCCCAGGGCCTCCCCGCTCTCACCTCTGGCCTGCGGCCCCAGGGGGGTGGGTAGTTCTGGGTGAGAGCCAGGCTGGGCCCTGGGCTCTGCTCTCTGCTCTCTCCTGCCCTCCAGGGCTCCCCGGCCAGGTCCTCGGTCCTCCCCGGTCTCCAGGGCGAGGCTTCAGCTTGCTCCCGCCTCTCCTCTCAGGAGGCATTCCCCCATGGCTCCCCCTCCTCCCACCTGCACCCCCATGTGCCTGACACCCTGTGCTAGTGAAGATACCGCTCCCAGCCGCCTCTCTGCGGTGCAGCCGGCCTCCTGGCCCCTGAGCGTCCACTCTCCCGGCGCTCACCTGCTCCGCGCGGTCTGAAAGCACCCGGCTCCCATGTCACCCTCCGACCCACGGGCTAACCCCACTTACGGCGCGTCACGTCGTGTAAACGAGGGCGTCTGTGGTCTGGGTTCCTCTTGGGGCTGCTCACCTCCCTGTGGCTGAGGCCGTGGCACCTGCTGTCAGGTGGCAGAGAGCTGGCTGACCAATGGCTGGTTCTGAGGGGCTGGGACTTCCTCCTCCCTGCTGTCAGTCTGCACCAGCACAAACTGGGGCACAACACGAGTCCCCCGGCACCAAAAGACCCAGAGTCAGCTCCCCGACCATGTGTATGTAACCCTGGACGCAGCATCCACCCTCACGGAGGGGCTGACCGGCACAGACTCTTCCAGAGGCTGGGAGCAGGGAGGCTGTGCCCGCCGCTGGAGTGGGCAGACCCTACCTCTCTGGTGGGTCCCCGAGACCCGCGTGGCCAGGTGACAGGCCCCAACACTCCAGCCCCCTGCTCAGCCCCAGACGCTCCCGAGGCTGCAGAGCAGCGAGGCGTGATCTGCTTCCAGAGTGGGCGGATCCACCTCTCTGCTCGGTCAACGGGCCCGAATATTCCAGCGATGGGACTGAGAGGACTGGGCCCCACCTTCTTGTGGCTATGGATGCCCCCATTTTGTCACAGACTGTTGGTTAATTTGCATATTACTCTTTTATTAGATAGGATTGATTTCAGAGGAAAGGAGAGGGAGAGAAACATCAATGATGAGAGAGAATCACTGATCAGCTGCCTCCTGCACACCCCCCCACTGGGGTTCGAGCCCACAACCTGGGTATGTGCCCTGACCTCCCAGTTCACAGGTCGATGCTCTAACCACTGAGCAACGCCAGCCGGGCTCCCTCCGTCCTTAACGCCACTGTAACTGGGGATTGAGAGGAGAAGCCTGCGACCTCTAAGGCGTCACAGACCGATGCCCGGGAGCCGGATGGGCTCACACTGATGTACCCCAAAACTCATGGTCCAGCCCGAGGAGCCACAGGAAGCAGAGGCTGCTGGGGAAGCGAATTATTCAGAGCGCCCTGCACGGGAGGACCAGATCCTAAACGTGCTCTAAACCCCGGGCTCTGGAGCCGCTGAAGCTGTGATGAGAGTGGGCCTGTGAGCAGCAATCCTGGGTCACCTCCCAGCACCCCAAGGGTGCCTGCTGCTCAGCGACCCGGCTCTACCCCGAGCAGGGCCCGGGCTCCGGCCTGGGGGACCACTCTCTGTGTGTCCTTGGCCATCCAGGCTAATTCCCCGTTTGCTTGAGGAGAAGATTGAAAAGGACAAATACGCCCGAACCTACCATTTCACACCACAGACCATCCACGTTTCACAGGGAGAGGCGTGCGAGAGGCAGGGCTGGTGGAGAAACGCAGGCGCAGTTTGTTACCTGAATTCGCCCGGAGCGGAGCCTGGACCGGCTGCGGGTCAGACCGTCAGGAGGCCACATGGACATCCAACAGGTGACGTTCCTTCCTCCCTCGAGGCCGAGCATGAGGTGCTCCTTGAGCCATTCTTCTACCTTAGAGAGAGAGAGAATATAAGTATCTCAGGCTCTGCTAACGGCATATTTAACGTCTAAGTATGAAAACCAGCCCAGCTGCTGAAGGACCCACACCTGAATCATTGTGGGGGACGGATTTTGAATCCAGGGAAGGGCTAGTCCTCAGCTGCAATCACAGCAGGATTCTGGGGTACAGGAGCCACAGGGGAGCCAATGGGAGGGCACCTGAGAACTAAGTCTAGTGAACCGGGGCCCCTGTTTCTAGGGGTGGCGGCTACTGCCTTCCCACAGACAGTGGACTCAGCCACCACGGTCTTCTCTCCACTCCTCCTCCTGGGAAACCCTCGGTGGGGCCTTGCAGGAACGGACCGCTAAAGGTAGACTCCACATCTTTAAAAATAGATGCCACTGCTGAAACCGGTTTGGCTCAGTGGATAGAGTCTCAGCCTGTGGACTGAAGGGTCCGGGGTTCGGTTGCGGGCACATCCCCAGTGGGGGGGCGTGTAGGAGGCAGCTGATCGATGTCTCTCTCATCGATGTTTCTGACTCTCTAGCCCTCTCCCTTCCTCTCTGTAAGAAATCAATAAAACATTTTTTTAAAAAATAGATACCAGTGATCTGACCTGTGTGCAGACGAACGCGCTTCTGAGGAATAATTATTTTCAAGGTATAACTTAGCTAGTCCTTTGCTGTTGTGTCGGGAAGGTAAATAAATGCATCACCTTATTTCCCACGTGAGGTTGGAGTCTTCTCCCCGATGTACACCAGATGGGGGCCTTGAGATTTCAGGTTTCCCCACTCCAATGGGGGGGGCAGAGGCGAGCGGAGCGTTGGCGAGGACTGACGGCTCCTGGAGTTCGCATTGTGTAGGATGCTGGCATTCCCGCTCCGCCAATGGGGACATAGGGCTGCAGTGAGGTATTCTGGGGGCGGACCTGCGTCTTCTGTCCAGTGAAGGAACAGACAGCAATTGGCTGAGGCTCCGTGGTCCATGTGACCTCTGTCCCGGCTCCTCACCTGTGTGGGCCGCTGTGCCTGACTCCAGGGCCACACCGAATGAACGGGTGTGGTCTGTGTTCCAGGAATGTCTTGGGAAAACGTGAATTCCATCCAATCTTCACGTGCTGCGAAACCTCCTTCTGTGGGTTCTGTCTCCGTCACCTGAAAATGTACAAAAGCTGGGCTTGGCCTGCATGTCACAAATTTATTTCAAACTCGCCCAGCGGTTAGAAATGAAGAGACGGGAACTTTCCGTCAAGGGACGAGGATGAGAAGCAGGAGGCAGAAGAGAACATTAAAAAATAAAATAAAAAAGTATGTTAGTCTGGCTGGCGTGGCTCTGTGGTTGAACATCATCCTATGAACCAGGAGGTCATGGTTCAATTCCAGGTCAGCGCACAAGCTCGGGTTGATTCTCTCTCCCTTCCTCTCTGAAATCAATGAAAATATATTTTTTAAAACTTTTAAACAAAAACCATCCATTTCAGCCGAAACCTGTGTGGCTCAGTGGATAGAGCCTCGGCCTGCAGACTGAAGGGTCCCAGGTTTGATTCTGGTCAAGGGCATATACCTTGGATGTGGGCACATCCCCAGTGGGGGGCATGCAGGAAGCAGCTGATCAATGTCTCCCATCGATGTTTCTAACTCTCCCTTCCTCTCTGAAATCAATGAAAATACATTTTTAAAAATAAATTGTTAAACAAAAACCATCCATTTCAAGGAAGCGTGCCCTGGCTGGTCCTGGGTACCACGAGGCGTGTGTTTAACTAACTCCTCTTTACGAGGCCCTCGTTCACATTAAGAAAATGGTTAGGATTTCCAGAAACATGAAGGCTTGGACCACAGTTTCCAGGACGAGACCTCAATCGGTGCCAACCCCTTAAAGGTGCCCAAGCGACAACCAGCTGCTGAGGGCAGAGCGGCGAGGGTGCCGCTGTGCGTTCTGCGTTGCTCAGGCTGGTGACATCATCTGTCCCCGTGAGCAGCGACAGCCTGTAGCCTCCAATATCCACACAAAGCTCCACGAGGAGAGGATTCTGGGAAGACCAGGCCAAGGGCACGGAGGGAGGGGAACACACAGACCCTGTTGATCCCACACTGGGGATCAAGCCCATACCTCCTGGTTCACAGGTCGAAGGCCAATCCCTGAGCCCTGCCACTCGGGCACGTTCTCTATAAAAGAGGACAGTTAACCTTCAAGGGTTCCATCGCTGCCCGAGGGGAGAAGAGGCCGGCGTTAAGTACTCACCCACTGGTGTGAATTCATTAAAAGCTGAAACTGGTTTGGCTCCATGGATAGAGCATCGGCCTGTGGACTGAAGGGTCCCAGGTTTGATTCTGGTCAAGGTCATGTACCTTGACTTCGGGCTGATCCCCAGGAGGCAGCTAATCGATGTTTCTCACTCTCTCCCTCTCCCTCTCTGTAAAAAAATCAATAAAATATATGTATTTTTTAATAAAAGTGGATTTCATCTGCATCGAGCACACACTCAGAAATGCACACCCAGCTCATCTCTGTGGCCAGCCTCGACCCCAGCTCGTCCCTGTAGCTAGCCATCACATTCGCCCAGGCACGGCTGTATCTCTTAGAACAGAAAGCGTCGCTCAGATGATGCCTTCCCGTCGGAGGCTTAGCGTCACGTGGTGGAGTTATTTCTTCTGAGCTACAACGCCTTCGAGGGAACGGGCCTACATCCCAGAGACGGAACACTCCGCCATGATGACATATCGCTGTGATTATTTTTAGGAATCCCAGCAAGCCCTCTCTTTAATTAGTGGTATTGACCCCATGGGCTCCGTCTTTAATGCTAATCTGTGCCCTTTATCATGACAATCTATACTATGGGCAACTGCACCATCCGCACGGATGCGAAGTGCACATAGACCAAGTTTGGGAGGTCACAGGGGGCCTGTGGCCAGGATCATGTGGCACTTCCTGGGGCGGGCGGGCTGGCTGACAGACGGCAGTCATCTCCAATGACTGCCGACTCACCAGGTCTTACAAGGTTCCCCCTGAGATATTGCACCCATTTCTTTCTAGTTAACATAAACATGAAAGTGGCTGATTTCGCTCAGCTAAAGGTGGAGGGGGAGGATGCTAAGCTACAGGTGGAGGTGACAGATCACTTCTATCGGATCCTATCGGGTCTGGAAATGTCTGAAGTTACTAAGACACTGGGAGGGGGAGTTGGGGAGTCACCGCTTGGCAGGTGCATCTAGTCGATCGAGGTTACTGAGTGCCTCCTTTTACAACGCCTGTGGGCAGAGTGCCCCCTCCTCACTGGGAGATGTAAGCCCTTCATCAGACCTTTGGCCGCTACGCTGGCTTCAGTCAGGCGGCCGAAGGGCTTCCTCAGAGAGCCTGGCCGAATCTGTTGAATCCCATCTCCCAGCAAACGGGCTGGCTAGAGAGATGCCCGATTCATTCATCCATCCAGGCAGTCACGCCTTCACTCATTCACGATCCGCACTACCGTTCCTTTAAAAAATACTGAAGTCCTACTGTGTGCCGGGAATCATGGCTTGCCATCCACAGGGCCTTGTTGAACCCACATGGGACTCTGTTAGCAGTCATCCCCACCTGACTGGCCATTGAGCCAATAAGAGGGGCTAAGGCACCCGCACACCCACCTCTAGGGCACCCGACCTGTGGGCGCTGTCCATCAGCACCACCTGCAGAGCTCCGGCCTAGATGGAGCTGTGCCTTAAGATCCCCAGGCGATTCCTCTCACGTTCAAGTTCAAGTGGAAGGCCGTGCGTGTGGCCTTCAGCTGAGGAAGGGCGGAGGGGAAGCACTCGGGTTAACGCAATGGTCAGAGGAGGCCAAGGGCATCCACGTACCTTGTCAAAACACACGGGAGGGGTAGGATCTCCCATCGTCCGCCGCACCATCCATCCGCCGTTGTCTGCCGGCATGCATGCCGTTGACCAATCCACGCCCTATGGAAAGGAGGAGAAGTGAGCAAGCTTAACACAAGTAGCCTATTTGTTTTCGCTCATCCCTCTCATTTAAACGCGGTTAATATTTGATGGGCTCATAATAAATATTTTAATACCGTACATTGCATTCGGTGATGAATATAGCAACAGGAAACGCAGAGCGAGTTCCACGAGATAAACTTTTAGCGGGGACACGCGATGGAACATAAACTTTGATGGCAATTACCACTTCATCTATTCGTGTTTGCGGACACAGCGAGACAGGCACTCGTACCGCGGTTAATTGTTATGAATTATTAATCGCGCGCTGGAGAGGCGAGGAGCGGCAGGCACTGCGCCTGTGGGAAGACTTCCGTGGCGGCCGTCACCTGCTCGTCGTTGGTCTCTCCGGGACAAAAGGGAGAGGGAACGATGGCCAGCTACCTTCCGTCCGTTCTCTGAGGGCCGGCCAGGCCTCTGCATTGTATAAACCTCCCCTCAGCAGTGAGAGTGTCAGCCTGAGGACCCAAGGGTCTCGGGTTCGATTCCTGGCCAAGGGCATGTACCTGGCTTGCAGTCAATCCCTGGCCCCGATCAGGCATGCGTAGGAGGCAACCCACCCATGAGTTTCTCTCTCTCTTTCGATGTTTCTTTCTCTCTCTTTCTCTCCCTCCCTTCCACTATATCTAAAACTCAATGGGATAAATATCCTCAGGCCTGGCTGGTGTAGCTCAGGGGTTGACTCTCAATAATAAAGACTCAATCATTCCTAACAATGAACTGAGTGGACCCAGGAACCAGGAGGTCACAGTTTGATTCCTGGTAAAGGCACATGCCCGGGTCATGGGCTCGATCCCCAGTGCGGGGCGTGCAGGAGGCAGCCGATGGATGTTTCTCATCAGTATTTCTAGCTCCCTATCCCTCTCCCTTCCTCTCTCTCTAAAATCAATAAAAATATTTTAAAATTATATTTATCCTCAGGTGAGGATTAGCAACAACGACCCAGCAACTCCCCAGCAATGATGATACGCAGCCAAATTGAGGACCACGTTGTACTTCATCTGAGCGAATTCATCCAACCGTGCATTTGGGGGTTCCTGATGTTCTGAACCCCGAGTGAGATGCCAGCCGAGCTCCAGCAAGGCTCCCCTAGTTAGAGTCAGAGGATGGGGGGGCCTCAGCGAAAGCCCGGAGCGCCGCAGGCCAGGGACAGCTTTATGAAGACGTATTCCCGGGATGGCGAGCCATTTCTGAGCCAAACAGGCTACCATCAAGAACCCGCATGGATTCCCAGCTACCTGCTGTAAACAGCCCTTTCTTCCCCAGAAAAAAAATCAATCTTCCCCGTTCCTTCTGTCGGGTGGAAAAACAAACCTTCAAAAAGTGGAAGCTTTTTTATTCACTAAATCCCGGGATTTGTTGCTTAGTGTCAGCAGCGTAACTGCTTTGTAATTGATTTTTCTGAAGAGAAGTGAAAACTTAAAGCCTCCTTAATTTCCTTTTATCTTGACACACCTGATTAGCGTTGCTGCGAAATGTATTTCACCAGGTGCCCAATTACCATATTTTAAAACCCACTTCCTCGAGTGGCACGCTTGTCTTGATAAAATATTTTCTTCCCCTCAGAGGTTTGGCTCGGTGGATAGAGCGTCAGCCTGTGGACTGAAGGGTCCCAGGTTCGATTCCGGTCAAGAGCATGTACCTTGGTTGCAGGCACATCCCCAGTAGGGGGCATGCAGGAAGAGGCTGATGGATGTTTCTCATTGATGTTTCTAACTCTCCCTCTCCCTTCCTCTCTGTAAAATAACTCAATAAAATATATTAAAAAATATATTTTCTAAGAGAGAGGGGAAGGCAAATGTAGAAAATACAAAGATGGCTGTTTTAATCCTGTTCATGGCTTTATCCTCCTCTCTCTCCAAAAAGCTATGTTTATCCTCAATTATATTTTTAGAAATAAATGGGGTTATTAAAAAACATGAACTCCTGTCCATCTTAGGATCTTGGGATAGAAGTAAGAACATTATGGACAGTGACAGGAAATTAAAGAAAATGGAGCAAAATAGAATATTTGCATCCACAGTCCTTACAGACTCCATCACATACTTAGTGCGCCCCAATCCCCATCCTGTACCACGTCTCCCCTGCCTTCGCCTTAATTTGCTCAGGTAAAATGAAAAGAATTAGACCCACCTCATTTAATCTGTGAGAATTAAATAATACTATCGTATTTTCCGGCTTATAAGACAACCCCCAACTTTTCCAGTTAAAATACAGAGTTTGGGATATACCTGCCCTATAAGATGACACCCGGTATATAAGACGACCCCGACTTTTGAGAAGATTTTCTTGAGTTAAAACGTCGTCTTATAAGCTGGGAAATGGGGTATGTCACTTAGCCCAGCTCCTCTCGCCCCATAAGGGCATGAAGTGAGAGACAACCGTCAGTGATGACCCCTGCCCTCAACGTTGCATTGAAAACGGTGGCGACTGAATCGAGGAGCGTAAGCAAGTAGCACAGTTACACGCACACGACATGATCCATGGGAATCCGAGGCGCTTCCTGGAAGAAAGACTCAAAAAGGAACAGGCTCTGGTCCATCCTGCCTCCCAGTCTGGGTTCGTTCACGCTGTAATGGCGATCTGTAACTGCAAGATTTAAGGTTGTGTCTCTGAAACCGGTGCCTTTGAGCTTCCAGCTTCCAGAGAGGAAAATAAAGCTGTTACACTGAGCTTCTCCCCGTTAAATCCTCCCAAACCTGAGGAGCGCTGCTTCATCAATTTTAGGGTTGTCTTCAATCGCCGGAATGGCCCCATAATCTACCCAAAGCCCTGCCTGCTGGCCGGGTCTGGAGTGACAGAGACCCCTTAACAAAACCATCAGCCTGACGGGGTGCCGCAGGTGGACGGACGGAAAGCCACTTCCCTAGGAGTGACACCCGGACAGCCCCACTCATTGCGTCCCCCTGGGGCCGAGGCTGGTGGCCAAATATTTCTTAGCCTGGTGACTACGGACGCCCTCGGGGATTGGTATGCCGGACAAGCCTTCAGCTCCCTCTTTTTATTTTTATTTTTGGAGAACTCAGGAGCCTTGCCATGGGGTTCTTTGGCTATTCTTAGCAAGTTCATGCTAGGTGCTGTTTTTCAGCAAAGTCCAAATGCCTTGTATTTTCAAAAAATACATTTTTGTTGATTTCAGAGAGGAAGAGAGAGAGAGAGAGAGAGAGAGAGAGAGAGAAACATCAAGGATGAGAGTCAATGATTGGCTGCCTCCTGCATACCCCCCACTGGGGATGGAGCCCCCCCAAGCCAGCCATGTGTGCCCTGACTAGGAACCAAACCTCCTGGTTCAAAGGTCAATGCTCAGCCACTGAGCCCCGCCAGCCGGGTGGTTACACCAAAGAGAGACTCAGATGGAGAGCGACGCGTGAGTTGCATGGAATGAGGTTGCGTTTTCCTGCAGATGAGGAGGAGGGGGAGAGGAGGAAGAGGAGGAAAAGGAGGAAGAAGAGGAAGAGGAGGAAGAGGAGGGGGAGAGGAAAAAGAAGCCGGACCCCACGCCACGCTGCCCGGGAAGAAGTGAGGCTGGGGTTCCTGGGGAAAGAGAGGCACTGAGCACAGAGGGGGTGTTCACTGTCCCGCAGCCCCACAATGTCCCCTCGAACCATGACGACGAGAAGGAGCCAGACCCTGGGAAGAGCAGGGAGCATGTGAGGGCCCCCCACCGCAGGCTGGCTTGGGGTTCACTGTCACGGGCAGCCCACCTCGCTTTAGTCCGCTTTTGACATGTGCCTTCCCTCTGCACAGGATACTGGCACGTTCTCTTCTAACGTGAATGTCGCTGTAACTGCATGTCGACCAAGGAGTCACTGCAGCACAGATGGGGTGAGGAGGAGCAGGGCGGAACGAGAGACCCCAGGTTGAGGGGCTCATTAACAACCAACAACCCGATGGCTGAGCATCGGCCTATGGACCAGAAAGTTCGGTTCCTAGTCAGGGCACACACACACCCAAGTTGGGGGCGCTCCATCCCCAGTGGGGGTTATGCAGGAGGCAGCCAATCAGTGACTCTCATCCTTGATGTTTCTACCTCTCTATTCCTCTCTGAAATCAACAAAAATATATTTAAAAAATAAATAAATAAATAAATAAATAAATAAATAAATAAATAACCAAGTTATTGCCTGTTGGCTGTGACCACCCACCGTGAGGGGTGCAGAGGAAGATGGAAAACCTGTTCAGAGTCTGAGCCTTTGGGACGCTCCCCACTGCGAGGAGACTGGGTCAAAGCACGGGAATCCCGACGGAAATCGGAGCGTCCTATCTGGATACCTGGCTCTCCCACAGACCTTCGTGGAATGAGGGGAGGAAACCGGACACTCTGAGTCTGAGTCTCTCTCTCACTCTCATTTAGCAGAGGGCTCGTAATCCTGGCCTTGCCTCTTACCCTGCGTCCTAGAGCGAGTTCTAGAGCTGCTCCCCCCGCCCCAAGCTGCCCTCCTCTGTGCCTCCTCAGCCGCTTCCGCCTGGCGGAGCTGTCGGGGAGCGGGGAACTGAGTGTAGAGGACTGTGCGCAGGGACAGCAGCTCCCCGAGCGGCACTGATCACTGATCGGTGTGGCTCCGCCTGGGGCACAGCTACCGGCAGCACCGGACCTGCGGGGGGGAGCTCGGGAGACCCGTGGTGTCCCTGAGCCATTCAACCCACAGACGGGGGTGTGAACGCTGGGGGTGAAGCAATCCTGGACCACACAGTTCATCCTGTGTGCCCGGAGGCCCACGGGAACCCCTTCATCTGGATTTCCTGATGCTCTGAAATTCTGGGGGGCCCTCAGGCCTGCTCCCGCTCCTTGGCAGGTGCCGAAGGCCAGCCCGAGTCCCCCCGCCTGGCTCAGCTTCCTGACCGCTTCCCTGGGGCTCTCTGAGGGAGAGGATGGAGCGCCCATTCAGGGGCTCGCCTCCCCGACGTTAGTTTGCTGCCACAGACGGTGGCCGGCATTAGCCAGGGACACAGCAGAGGGGAGAGTTTTCTGGGTCCCGTTCCAAATGAGGAGTAATTGTGTCGGTTGGTGAAACAGCAAGTTCATGGCACACCTGCAGGGAAAGGGGGTCTTATTTCTCCCTCAGTTAAAGGGGGTCTTTCGTTCCCCTCTAAGAAGGCGGGGCCCGGCTGGCCCCAGGCTCCACCTGCCACAGGAAGACAGAAAAGAATGCTTCCTCCGAGCGTGGACGGCAGCGGCAGCATCGATGCACTGAGTGCAGACAGACACGGAAAACACGTCTCTCTGCAAAGACGACGGGCGTTTCCCCGGGACCTTTCCTTCCCCGCGGCGGGGACCTAGTTCCGGGACAAAAGCCAGCATCCCTCCCGGCAAACGCTTCTGGAACACAGCGGCGATCATGGCCGAACCCCAGGGGCCCTGCCGTCCGGCGCGGCCAGTTCTTCCGCTCCCACGGGCTGACGCTTTCCCGCTGACAGTGTCTTTCAGGAGAGATGGATCCCATCGCGGGGAACAGGCTGGTGTCTTACAGAGAGAGACGCCCAGACCGTCAACCCTTTGTCAACTGAACCGCGCTCAAACGTATTACAGCAATAAACGTGCCGGGCGCCATAAGCGTGTGTGGGGACTTTACACATATTATTACATTGATTCTCCCCAGGAACCCCGCAGATGAACGCTGCTATACCCGTATTTCATTTGTTTTTAAATGTATCTTTTCTGATTTCAGAGAGGAGGGAGAGAGAAACATCAATGAAGAGAGAGAATCATTGATTGGCTGCCTCTTGCACCACCCCACCTTCGGGATCAAGCCCGACCAGGAATCAAACTATGACCTCCTGGTTCATAGGTGGATGCTCAACCACTGAGCCACACCAGCCGGCTCTCCCCCTTTGAGACAGGAGGGACATGGGGCTCAGGGAGGGTAACGGGTTTAAAGCCAGCAGCCAGCAGGCGACAGGGCTGTAAGGAAACCAAGACACAGGTCTGCCTCCTGTTCCACCCTCCACACACGCTCCTGGCCAGGGGTCCAGCCACTGGACCAGAGCTGAGCCCAGAGCCCAGCAACAGGTCTGCTTGCTCCTGGCGAGAGGGAAGCGAGCTCAGCGCTCATTCCTGGGGTGTCCATGGACACCGACACGCCCCCCCCCCCCGCAGCCGGAGAAAGGGCTTTCCGGGTGCAGATCAGCCAGTGACTCTCCCTGTCCCTCTCCCTCTGACCTCAGGAGCCGATGTTCCCCTCTGCCATCCACGCACAGTGCACGTGCTCCCATCAACCCCACGTCCAGTCGGCTCCCCTGGACCCGGCGCCCCAGGTCACGGCTCCAGCACACCCCGAGGACCAGCCTGCTTCTCGTGCTAGCACCGTGGGAACGCGGCGTCTCGGGGTGTTTGCCGAGAGAAGGGGGTGTTCGCATGCTAAGGAGACAGAGCCTGCAGTGCCAGCCCCAAACCCTGGGTCATGCACCAGCCAAGAAGCCCTGTGGCCCCAGGTTCGAGGGCCCACGTGGTCTCCTATTGGCCCACGTGTACCTCCGTCTGGCTCCACGCTGCAATGCAAGGGCTCACAGAACGGGATGCACGACTTCGACCCCCGACGGATGACCTTGGTGCCTCAGTTCTCAGAGACGCCGCCCCGACACCCTTCTCCCTGAGGCCTTACACCCGGGGAATGGCGCGCCTGGAGCACCGGGAGTCGAGGGTGCAGGTGCAGGCACGGTGTGCCCGCAGAGGTCCTGCCCACAGCTCCCCCACGCCCAGCAGCGGCGCTCTGTGGTTCCTGCGTGAATCTAAGGGGGTGCACGCACCTCAGCTGTACCGGCTGCAGGAGACACGTCTAAGCGGCAAACGGATCTTCTATTTGGCAGCTTATCTCACAATTTGTTTTTTATTCAGATTTCTCTGTAGCGGGGTAATTGCAACATCCTTCTATAAAGATCACTGTTGGAGTCAGACATGCATTATTTCTAAATATAAATAAATAGATGTCTGAGTCCATAGCACGAGGCCATTTCCCTCCTCAAGTATCAGAAAATGACTCTCATACTTTGCCGGAATAGCCGAGAAACAGGACATTCATTTCTTGGCGTTTTGTGCTAAGAGGAGGGTAAGGAAGTTATTTTATTTCTGTATCCCAGACTCCTTAGTCGGAGACATTAGAAATGAACCCATCCTTGGGATGGTCATTTTACCCATAATGTTCTAGGACAGTGGTCGGCAAACCGCGGCTCTTTGGCCCCTGGGGTGTGGCTCTTCCACAAAATGCCAAGGTCTGGGTGAGTCTATGTTGAAGAAGTGGCGTTAGAAGAAGTTTACGTTTAAGAAATGTAGTTCCCCGAAGACATTTCAGTCGCCGTGCTATGGATATTTGGCTCTGTGGACTGATGTTTGCCAACCGCTGTGCTAGAAAAGACTCGGTTTCCCATGAAAAGTGAACCCCGTGTGCTCTGATGGTCCCAGTGTGGACACATCCCGTTCCAACTTGCTCTCACCTGAATGTTCGGGCGTGGTCTCCGCCACGTGTCTAATGTCAGCGAGTAGAAAGCACAACACGACAGAAAGGAGCCAAAAAGCCCTTTTTCTTTTTATATATATGTGTGTGTGTTTTTTATTGGTTTCAGAGAGGGAGGAAGTGGGAGGGAGAGAGAGAAACATCAGTAATGAGAGCATCCCTGACTGGCTGCCTCCTGCACGCACAGAGCCCGCAACCCAGGCCTGTGCCCTGGATCAGGCATGGTACCGGGACCTCCTGGTCCATAGGTCGGTGTTTGGCCACCGAGCCACGCCGGCCAGTCTCTACCTTTCTTCTCCTGCACCACCGCCAGTCGTGGCCGGACGTTAGTAAGGAAAGATGGGGGGGATGCACGCCATGTCCCTAACACCCCCTCACCGGCCATTAGACACGGTTCTGTGGAGTCTCTCCCGGTCCCCAGGAGCTCGCCCGCCCGGGGGTTCTGTTTTCTGTCCCCCATTTCTCCACTCGGTGAGCGGACCGCCGTCCCAGCTCTTTATCTCGCGGCCGCGCTCCCTCAACCGCCTCGGTGGGCACGAACCAGGTGCGGGTGCCTTTGTTACCCGCCTGCCTGTGGAGGTCACCCATTCTCCGCCGCGCCTCTGAAGAGGACAGGCACCGTTTGGAGCATCGCGCCCGCGGCCATCCGGGCCCGTTTCAGGTGCTGGGGTAGAGGTCGCTTTATTAACAGGACCATCAAGGACGGCTGCCATGGTAACGCACCGCATCCGCTCCTGGGAGCGCGGGAGACAAAGCCGGGAAGAGAAACTTTCAAGTCTGTGAACACAGATCCAGTGCTGCTCACGCGGACGGCTCCCTGGGCAGGCGGGCCACAATGTGCAGCTTCGAACAAGACCCACACGGGAAAGAAGGAAAAAGAAAGAAAGAACACCGGCGTGGGGGGATGGAATGGAGCAGCCGGACCATCATGGGGAGCAGGGACCCTGCAGGCACAGCGGGAAAGAAGAAGAAAAAGAAGACGAGCGTCAATCACCGAGTCCTGGCTGCTGCCATCCCCCACCTGGACCTTCGCCATCGGGGTCATATTTGGGGCCTGAGCTGATCTGTGTTTGCAGACGGGGTGGCACTCAGATTGTGTGGCCCTGAGTGCCATTCACAGAGCCCTTGCCTCATTGCAGTGCAGGTGACAGGAAGCAGCGCAGCCGGTCGGTGCCACAGATGTGACTGTGGATCTGCAGGTGGCTCTCCATCGTCCAGAGGAGCTTGGAGTCCGGCGCTGGGCCGCCGCCTCCCTCCCTCCTGGAGACCCGGATTCTGGATCGACCACCCCCCCTGAACCTCAGCTCCCGCTGCAGAGTCCCGAGTTACCCTCCTGCTCTGGTGTCCCTTCCTGTCAGCGCCGAGCAGAACCAATTCCACGTGGGGGTGTGGGCTCCACGTACACTGAACTCACTGTGTGCGGCACGCCAGGTCTGTCTTCCACCTCAGTCTTCATGTATTTGCACCCCCAGTCCCACCTCTAGTCCTTCCGGTCACCTCGAATTCCCCCGGCTCCGCCCGACAACTCGCGGTCTCTGAGCCACTGTCGCCAGGCACCTCCAGGCTCTGCTCCCCGCGCTCTCCGCCAGGAGGGCGGTCCCTCTTGGTGACGGTGCGGCCGCCCTGCGCCAGGCCTTCCTCATCTCATCTCCTACGTTAACCGAGGGGTGATCCTTTCTGGCGGGGAGTCCTGGGCACGGCAAGATATTTAGGAGCCTCTCTGGCCTCTCCCCACTAGCGTGCCCTGTCTGGAGCCATGCCAACCAAACCGCCGTCCCCAAGCATGGCCCATTGTCCTCTGCTGAAAAGCGCCACTTTACCGGGACAGCCAGCGACCTCTCCTCGACGTGAACGTCTCCAATGTCTCGGTCTTCCTCCCAATTATTCCCAAATCCCTGCTGTCGGGTCCAGCCAAGAACATGCCTTGCTCATTTGCATATTCCCTTCACCCCTTCCAGTCCGTCCGCGTATTCCCAGACACAGGCAGGCGCCCAGGAGGCCCTCGGTGGCTGGTGTCATTCCCTCGGCGCGTCTTTTAAAAACAGGTTTTTATCGATTTCAGAACGGAGGGGAGAGGGAGAAAGAGAAACACCCAACGATGTGAGAGAATTATCTACCGGCCGCCTCCCACACGCCCCCACTGGGGACCAAGCCTGCAACCGGGCCTGCACGGAACCGAACCTTCCTGCCCAGGAATTGAACCTGGACCTCCTGACTTATAGTCAACACCCAACCACTGAGCCACACCAGCTGCGCCCTCGCTGCGTTCAGTTAGCACCTCCTCCTCTCAGCGTCCTTCCCGGCCGGTCTCCCTTCCTGTGGCTCAAGCACTGCTCTTCTGCGCGCTCCCCTGCACCTTCATGCCGACGTCACCCCTGCTCCACCCGGAGTCTGCCTTCCGTTCCCGCAGCTCCACCCCATGTACCGCTGACACCCTCAGCCCACCTACCGATGGCCACCCTCAGCCCTGCCCCAAGTCGGTATCTCCCAGGCCCTGGCCCAAGAGCCCACACCCTCCAGGTCCATAGATGTCCCCCCCAAAAAGGCTCACTTTCTTCCCTGACCAGGCTCTGCCCTCTGTCTTCACTTCCTCTTCCGTTAAACGGTGATGCACCCAAATGAGAGAGAGAGAGAGAGAGAGAGAGAGAGAGAGAGAGAGACCGAGACCCCAGGCAGCACGTCCCGCCGCGAATTCTAAAGTAACGGAACATGTTCTAGGTCTTCTTCCCCTGCGTCTCTTATAGAAAACAACCCCTCCTCCCCCAGCATGAGGTTACATTCTCGCAACGACCAACGTCCATCCGCAGATTCGGTCAACACAGGGAAGGCACTGGATTTTATACTAACCACCACCTTCTTGAAAAAAAAAAAGATAAATATATATATATATATATATACCTCTCTTCAACAGCTGACCTACATTCGGGCCCCAGGAGCAGCAAAAGAGCCTTTTCTTTGTGGACGGGGGCATGGTATTGAAGGAGCTGCTGATTTCTTCTCAGTTATTTGCGGCAAGCAATCATGGACATGGAGGGGACCGGGTATTTCCCAGGTCTGGGCCCCCGTGAGGGAAGGTCCCCTCCACCCAGCTGCCGCCGGGGACAGCGGCTCAGAACCTTCCCCTCGCAATGGAAACTGCTACTTGGGTTTGTTTGTTCCACGTTTCCCCCTGTGAAACAGCTATTTCCTGAGTGGAAGCAAAGCAAAACCTGAGAACCGGAGAGCACTCTCCAAACCAACCACAAAAAAAGGGGGGGGGGGTGTTGGCTCGATCTCAGCTCTGGCTACTGCAGGCTGGGCCTGTGACTCACAAATGCTATGATTTGGGCATGACCCTCAGAGTCCACGCCCCGCAATGAAGGGTCCCCTGTACACACCTCGGCCACTTGTGGTGGAGCTAAACACTCCCTTATCTATCAAGACTCGGAGGTGACGGGGCCAGCAGGCGGCGAGTGAGAAAATTACCGTATTTCCCGGCGTATAAGACAACTGGGCGTATAAGGTGACCCCCGACTTTTCCAGTTAAAATATAGAGTTTGGAATATACCCGCCCTTTATAAGATGACCCCCGACTTCTGAGAAGATTTCCCTGGGTTAAAAAGCCGTCTTATACACTGGAAAACACGGTACACCCGGACCTCATGCAAGCAGCGCGAGGCGGTGGCCTGGGAGCTGCGGGCAGTGGTCACCCGGGCCCTGGGGAGGCCGCTTCACCATGAACTTGAGAGCACCCGGCAGCTGTCTCCCTCGCTCCCCACACATGGAGCGCTCACGTGTCCGTACGAAGTTTCTTTGAGAGGCGGCATGACCACTGGCCAGGGGTAAGGGCAAGGCAGCTTCTCTGTTGACTAGTATTTGGGGGGGAGGGGAACGGGTTGTTGTTTTTTTTTTTAATAGTTTTCAATAGATATTGAGAGTATGTGTGTGTGTGTGTGTGTGGTGTGATTCACGTGGTACCCCGGGGAAATTCAACCACGGCCTTTTTTTTTTAAGGGAAAAGTTACAATTAAAAAAAACAATTCCTTTTTTCTGCTCTGCTCCACGCCCTCCCAGAGTCCCCACATATTCAGCGCCCCGGCGGCATCTGTCGCCGGAAGTGGTCTTGGCGCCTGTCCTCCGTGTCCCCCGGGTTCTAGTTAACATCCTGCTCAGCCAGGGAAACCTTGATTACCTAAGAGAATAAGAAAGGGGTGGCCTTCGAGAGAATACCCACAATGCCCTCGAAATAAGAAATGAGTCACGATGGGAAGTAGCAGGGCGGGGACGGCCCGTGAGTCTCCGCTGCCAGCGCTGGCTGGTCCTGACCTCCTCAAACGGACGTGACCCATCCATGGACGCGGGGGAATTGGGGCTCATCAGGGTTTCACCGCGGCGTTTCTTAGGGTCCCCGGAAACCAAGGCAACCTGGCCTCTACCCCTCCACTCCCCGGAGGACCAAGCCCCGCCGGGGCTGCCAGGGACAGGAGCGGCTGCTCGCCTCACATTCCTCCTCTCAGCAGCGTCCTCTCCCCGCACGTGGCTGCCCCGCCTGCACATGCCGCCTGCCCCTGCACCCCGCCCCCCACCAGCCCCTTCCCTTGGCTCGGTCCTCATGCATGCGGCACGCACGAGGAATGTCACCCCCCTGGAGGCTCCTGGTCACTTGGCAACCCTGCTGTGCACTCTGATGAGCATCACCTGCCTGCAAAGCCTCGCCTTCTTGCATGAGTTACTTGTCCTTTCAAAGCCTGGAGGCCTCGCACGTCCCCTGCAGAGACCGGGGTACGATGCTACCTGGCTGGGGACAGATAGTCTGACACAGACGAGGGGACTGTCCCAGGTCGCGGCAGAAATCCAGAGGAAAAGAACCGATGGGATGAGGGGAAGGGGAAGAAGGGGGCAGCCAACTACTTGTGTTTGGAAATTGGGGTCACGTGCTTCATTGGCGGGAGGGTGGGGACGGGGCAGGGAGGGGGCTGGGGAAGGCGAGGTCGGTCCATCCATTGCGATTGTGTAAGCGGCAAACATGACGTACCCGATGCACTGACACTGATTCTGCTTCTCCCCCATCCTGCCCCCCCTGCGCCCCCTCTCCCTCTCCCCTCCCCCGCCCTGCAGCCAACGTGTGCGACAACGAGCTGCTGCACTGCCAGAACGGCGGCACCTGCCACAACCACGCGCGCTGCCTGTGCCCCGCCGCCTACACGGGCGTCCTGTGCGAGAAGCGGCGCTGCGAGGAGGCGGGCGGCTGCGGGGCGCGCTCCGGCCAGGGGGCGCCCCCGCGCGGCCACGCGGCGCTGCTGCTGCCACCGCTGCTGCTACTGTTGCTGCCGCCACTGCTGCCGCCCACCGCGCTGCTCGCCCTCTAGGCGGCGCCGCAGCCACCAGCCGGCCTGAGTCCCTGGGAGCCCCCGCCGCCCGCCCCCGCCTTCGCTCCCCACCTGGAAACACTCCGACCCCCGCGCCCCACGCAGCGACCGACCACCGCCCCGGGAGGCCCGACTGAACGAAGCCATATTTCTCAGCCGAGGACCGCGCGTCCGAGTCACCAATGCTCATTCCTGGCTCGGGGGGCGGGCAGCTGCGGGGGCCTCGCCGGCCGTGCCCAGTGCCCCTGGGGAAAGGCTGGGGCGGCCCCTCCGCCCAGGACGGACAGCGGGAACCCACCTGCGCGGGTGGGTACGCTCCCCGCGCTGCGCGCCCCAACACCGTGCGCCCAGGGCGCACGGCCCCACCACGCGGGAGCGATCCCTGCTGGCTGGCGGGGCGCCGTGACCCACCGTGGGGGTCCCCCGCCGCCCACGTGCTTTGTGGACGCCACGCCATCGCCCTGTCGCCCTCGTCGGTTGGAAGGTCTCTGTCTGCTGTCGGTCCATGCACACCTGTCACGGCGCCGCTGTCCGGGGCGGCCGTCTTGGGGGGGAGGAGAAAGTGTATCTATCCTTTTGTATTCAAATGAAGTTATTTTTCTTGAAATACTGTAATCTGTAGATTTTTTGTATTCTTGCCGATTTGTGTTACCAGACAATCTGTTCACATTCCCCCCGGTTCGCGGCGGCCGAGACCGGCGCTTTGCTTTGTCCTCCCGTTCTGTTGTGAGGTTGCTCTGGGGAGGCGAGGACGCAGGCGCCCACAGCAAAGAGTCTCCGTTTACACAGAGAACGAGCTCAGCACGAGATTCCGCCAAAGGACAGCCCTGCTCCTGTTCGCTTTCCCGCGGGGAGAGGGACCGAGGGAAACGCTCCTCCTGCCTGCGTGGTCCCAGGACTTGGGGTGGCGCGTTCTGGGAGAGGCCGGGAGCAGCCGCCGAGCCAGCGGGGTCCCCCGGGCTTTGCTGACCGCGGGGAGCCGGCCGGGGACATTGGTGCCCCAGAAGGTGGAGGACCCCGTCTGCAGCACCTGGGGCTGTCTCCGCTGGGGGAAAGCAACACCAGGAAAAATAACGAACTCCAAGCGATCGCCAAGCTTATGCCAAAGCCGCTGGCAGAGTCCGAAGACACTTCTCTTTCTCAGCCATGCTGTTTCCGCTGCCCGTGGACATGACCGACCAACCGACCGACCGGGTGGGCGGCTCCGGGGAGGGAGGCTGACGGACGTGTCTTCCCAAACAGTGTTTACAGGGAGGTGTCGTGGGGGGCGGGCAGCCGGGGACCCCGGGACGTGGCAGGGAAGGAGGGAGTGTTCAGTTGGACTCAGAATATATCAAACTCTAGAGGAACTATCCACGCTCCAGCAGCGCGTAGACTGACTGCTGGGCCTGAGAATAAAGTCTAAGTACCGCCCGCGTGTGGTGACCCATTCTTGTTTCTGCCTTTTATTGGGCCAGTTACCGGTCCATGCAGCGAGGGTAGGTGGGAGGGGATGGGGCAGGGGGATGGCAGAGGGTCCCAGTGGCCGGACCAGCGTGCGTGCCACCCCCAGCACAGGTGACGGGTGGCTGCAGCCGCCTCCGCTGCCCTCGGAGACAGCCATCATGACCTGGTCGCAGGGGAGCTAAGACAGTGCTGGGTTGGAAGCCTGCTCTCTGTCTGAATCCCTGACCCTAAAACCCCCACTCCCTGCGACACTGGGGAGGAGGTGGGGGAAGGGAAGCGGGGAGGTCGTCTGCTGCTAAATTAACACCAGATGAGGGAACGGTGTGTCTTACTAGTTTGGTTCCCACAAAAAGCCAATTAGAATAAGGCAATCAAAGATAAACAGGTAACACCTGCCCTGCCTGTCTGCCGCCCACGTCTAAGTCCATTGATGTCTGTGATTCAAACCCGGTCTCCCTGCATGCGCGAATGAGGAAGAGGGGCATGAATGGGAGCCACGTGGCCAGCCAGAAACCAGCCCTTTACAGGAGCAGCGGCGGCGGCAAGTTCTAGGTGAGGAACCCCCTGAGTGGCCCTCAGCTCCTAGACTTGAAGGCCGCTTAGGAGGAGGAGGAGGGTTCCCGGGTTAAAATTGGAGTGGAAGGCACCTTCGAGTCAATCAGCAGGAACCACAGGCAGACGCGGCTAGTTCCGGACAGAACAGCTTTGTCTCAAGGCTCCGGGAGGCCGAGAGCTAATCCTAACGTTTAACGAAGGCCTGAGGGCCTCACTCCACCTGCACTGCATCTCCAGGAGGCTCCCCGGACCGAGCCGCGGAAGGCAGAGCCTGTTCCCCGAGTCTGGAGAGACAGCTTTCTGAGTTTCCTGCGGCGATGTGGTCTCTGCTTTTAATAAAAGCTCACACTGGGGTCCAGAGCCCATGTGAAATGCAGTGCTCTTTCTCATCAAGATCCTCAGACTCCTCTAAACTTGAGAGTCTAAAGGGGGTGCTCCCTTGAAGAAACCCCATTTCAGCGGGTTTCATCTGTCTGCCGCTTTCTGGCATTCCCGGGTTTCAGGCTCAATTCCCCAGCAGGGGGCGTGCAGGAGGCAGCAGATCACTGATTCTTTCTCATCATTGATGTTTCTCTCCCTCCCTCCCTCCATCCCTCTCTACAAATCAAGGAAAACCTATAAAAATAAACTTTAGGAAGTCACAGGTTAGGAGAAGACAGGTGGCCCAGATTCGGAGGCGCCGGGTGGGGGGGGGTGTTGAGGAAACCCTGAAATCAGATCTTTCCATCCCATTGCCTTTGCTCCCCGCCATGAAGTCAATGGCCCAGGACTACTGGGGTGTCAAGTCCCCACTTTCTGAAGTGGGAAGCTCTGTGCTAGATGGGAAACAGGTGGGTGTGTTCACCCGCTGTCAGCCGCTAAATGAAGTCCCGTCTGGCAGTTTCTCTGCCCCCAGAAATGACACAGACTACCCTGTTTCCCCAGAAGTAAGACATCCCCCGAAAATCAGACCTAGGCAAAACAGGTTGTCCCATGGGGTTTGCTAAGAACACATCCAGTTTTGCCTTTCGCTGTCATATAAGGCATCCCCCCGAAAATAAGACCTCCCCATGCAAGAGGCAAACCAACCAATGTTTCCCTCTCTCTCCACCTCCCTCCCTCCTTCCCACTCTCTCTGAAATCAAAGGAAACATATCCTCAGGTGAGGATTCATAACAACAAAAAAGCATTATCGCATTTAGCTAGAAGTGAGAAACTAACATCCACAAAAACCTTCTATTCACATGGAAAACCGCAGCTACGCAAGATCTATCCTGGCAGAACAATCCTGCCCGATACATTTTTAACGCAGGTTCCAAAACAAGACGGCCTCCGTGATTTTAGGTCGTGTCGGTAAGATGTATATACTTGAGCATTTATTGAACCAATGCCAAATCCGCCCCCCCTAACCCCCAGTATTTTCTCCCCCCACCCAAGAGCTCTTGCGACTGATGGATGCGCTCAAATGTAGCGGAACATCGACGATGATGCGATGTGTTTATTCATCTGAACTGAGAGCTGGTAAAACGGGCCGTTACTCGGCGAGGTCTCATCACGTGTGCGGGTGAGCTGGCTGGAGCACACCCGAGGCCTGAAGGGAAGACAGCTCCCCTTTTCTCAGCCCTGCTTTCTCAGGGGTGGCCCTGGTAACTGACTCCTGATTTAAAGAGACCTCGTCCTGCCTGAACAGCTCCGGCTGCGCTGCGGCCCATCAGGGAGCTGATTTGTGATTACCGTACTATATACAGGTAATCAATTTCCTTTTTTTTGTTCAACAATAAATGTGTACCATCTTCTTCTTCATGGAAAAATAACACATCCCCTAAAAATAAGACCTAGCGCATCTCTGGGAGCAAACGTTAATACAAGACACTGTCTTATTTTCGGGGACACAGGGTAGCATCTAGTGCGTGTGCTATGTGTTCAAGAGGAGAAGAAACTGGGAGAGAGACCATCATGACCACCCCTCCGGCCCCAGTCTGATAGATGCAGATTCCCCTGTGACCGGCCCGCGCCCCATTTCCTTACGGACAGGCTGCACCCGGAGAGCAGTGCCCCATAGCTTTGCTCTCCGGAGGGGTAGTCCTGCTAATCCAATCAACGAAGGGAAATGGCAGGAAACCACACCCTGGAGTCCCGCCAAGAGGGGGCGCTTCTCTCTGCCCAGGAGGCCAGGACACGCTGCCACTTCTGCTCCCTGGACGTGCGCCCCGGAGGAGGGAGGGCCATCTGTGCGGGACGAGCTCCCCTCTGCCCCCGGCAAGCCAACCCGCGCCGAGGACAGAGCGTTTTGCTAGTTCTCAGCCCCGCGCACCCCACGAAGCCCCGGTCCTTGTTGCGGCTCCCGAGGGGCCATCAACACCTGGGGACCATGAGGTGGGTACCCCCCCTACCCCCCCCACCCCCCCGCCGCCCTGCTGTCTCTCTGGCTTTGGAAAAAAGAAAAAATAAAGTCTCCAAAGGAGAGCCTCCAGTCGGCGGGCGCCTGGGTATGAAGGCCCCGGCCACACAGCTCGCTTATTAACCTAACCATTGTGCAACCCTTCCACACGCGGGGACGCCCTGTGAGTTACAAACTACCTGGGAAACCAGTCCGGTGTGTGTCCTCACTGGGCCACGCAGTCCCAACCGCATGGTGACAGAAGGGCCCCCTAAAATGGTGACTGCTCTGCCTGTCCTTCCAACCAGGTTCGGGGAGGCCCGTGGGAATTCTAGCAGAGAAGCGCTTTAAGTCTTGTGGAAGGCTCTGTGGCTATATATGATTGTTTTTTCTGGGCAGAGGATCTATTAGACTCTTTTTTAAATATGTTTTCATTGAATTTTAGAGAAACAGGAAGGGAGGAGGAGAGAGAGAAATATCCACGGGAAAGAGAACCCTCACCCAGCTGCTTCCTGCACGCCCCCTACTGGGGATCGAGGCCACAGACCTGGCACATGCCCTGACCGTGACCTCCTGGGGCTCAGGATGATGTTCAACCCACTGAGTCACACCAACCGGGCTATCCTCTCTGTTTTCGTTTGTTTTTTTTTTTACTTCTAAAAGGCCTAAAAATGTAAGCATGCCTGCTCTACAACCTAAGACTGAGGTTCACCTTAGCGGCGGGAGGTCCCTTTAAATAATAAACCGTGGACGACATGTGTGAGAACAGCGTGCAGGTGTTTGAAAGCACGTGCTCCCCAGTAATCGGCTGGTTCGTTCCCCACCGACCTCCTCTCCCCGACGCTGCCCGGGGCCCCAGATCCCTGTGGGAGACGCGTATTCACTGCGTGTTCTGGAAACCACGCGTGAAGCAGAGCAGCCATGGCCCAGATCGGGAGCGCGGGGCGAACGCCAGGAGACAGATACAGGTCTGGGCAGCGGGGAGGGCGGGGAGACTCCGGGCGCTGGGGCCCTGCCTCCACCTTCCTTTGGGGTTTGTTCGAAGGGTGTTGGTTCCTGTTAGGGGCCCCACCTGAAGCTCTAGAGCAGGGGTTCTCAACCTTCCTAAGGCCGCGACCCTTGCATACAGTTCCTCATGGGGTGGTGACCCCCAACCATGACATGTTGCTACTGTGATGCATCGTGATGTAAATACCTGCATTTTCCGATGGTCTTAGGCGACCCCTGTGAAAGGGTCATTCTACCCCCAAAGGGGTCGCGACCCACAGGTTGAGAACCACTGCTCTAGAGAGAATCTCTGTTTCTAGATCACTGAAAGAGTTGCATTATTTTGCTAATAAAGGCCTCAGGCCTCCGCCATGGCCGGGGTCCTCAGTGGTTAAAGCATTGGTCCCCGCACCAAAGGGTCTCAGGTTCGATTTCCTGGGCGGCAAGTTCAATCCCCGCCCCTGATCAGAGCAAGCTCACGGGGAAACAATCCATTGATGGAAATAAACATCCTCAGGTGAGGATCGACCAGCAACCAAAAAAGCCTCAGACCTCACTATCAGCTCCAATTCAATCACGGAGAAGGGCGACTTGGAAGTGCGTCATTTTTTTTTTATCATTCAACCTAAATATGGACCAATGTCCATGTATGTTCTCACCTTCACACACACAGCTTTCCCCTTGCACTCTCATGCCTGGGTTAGGGGACAGGAGCAAAGGGTACTCCTGATTCAAGGCGACAGCACCTGGTTGACTGGGGATGACCAATAAGAACCTGGGACCACCTAGGTTCCAGACCCTCCTCCTTCGTCTGGTTCAGTCCCTGAAACCCAGTCCCCCCCTGACCAGCCGGACGGAGGTGGGCTCCGCGCGTATTCGCCAGGCTGGGAGCAGCGGCGCCCGCCCCATTTTCTGGGCTGCGGGCGTTTTGCTAGAAAGGTTTCAACCAGTTTCTCCCCCACACTCCTCACAACATGTTTTGAAACGAACTATGTGACGGGAATACACGGGGAGGGAACAGCACCCAGTCCTTCTGGGGAGCTGCTTGGTTTCACTTGGGTGGTCTTCTGGGTTAGACACATGAGATTGAGAGAAGAGGTCTAGCCGAAACCGGTTTGGCTCAGTGGATAGAGCGTTGGCCTGCGGGTTGAAGGGTCCCAGGTTTGATTCTGGTCAAGACACATCCCCAGTGGGGGGCGTGCAGGAGGCAACTGATCAATGTTTCTCTCTCATTGATGTTTCTAACTCCCTCTCCCTTCCTCTCTGTAACAAATCAATAAAATATATTTTTAAAAAAGAGAGAAGAGGTCTAGGTTTCTCATCTTCCTAGTTCCTGTGTTCTGAGCACTGTTCTTACTGTTCAAGGCACTCACGTCTGTCTGTCCCCTCAACCTGCCCTGTCCCAGTCAGTGGCTATTGGCCACCTACGACCATCGAGCCCCTGACTGTGGTCAATCCAGACGGACACGACCGGGGAAAGTAAAATATTCCCCGGAAGATGCCCAGGTCTTGGTACAAAACGAGCAATGAGTATGAATTACCGCCATCGTCCTCCTCACACGGGTTATACGCGGGCATGATGGTACTTTGAACACACAGGGTTCAATAAAGCACACGCTCAGAACGATGTCAACGGTCCCCTTTTGCTTTTCTCGAGATGCTCGCGGGATTGTTTATAAATCACACGTGTGGCGCACATTACATGCCAGTTGAACAACACCGCTCCAGACACCCAGTGATCCCCCCCTATAAAACGGGGGGAAGAGGCGTCCTTCTCCCGAGTTCCTGGGGAAAACCCCATGGAGCGAACCACCATGAACTTCCGGGGTAAAACCTAAAGTGCCGCGAGAGTCTAACGCGCTGGTGACCATGTGGTTCTCATCGTGGCGATATTCCCAAGCTGCAGCCCCAGCTCCACCTTTCCGGTTTTTCTGGAAATTTCCAGCCACAGGTCTTGCCAGGACTCTCTAAACCTGCTCCCTGGGGATGGATGTGAAGCGGGACCTGCCCAGCTCACATTCGCAACAGTGTCCACCAGGGGGCGCCGATGCCGAGAGGTAATAGTCAAAGCAGGACACACCCGCTGACCTTACTACCAGCCTGGGGCCAGGGACGGGGTAAGAAAGTGCCTTCACCATCTCCATTCTCAGCACAGGAAACCCTCCACTTTGCAGGCCTCAACCTCCCGGGCCTCGAATTAACCGACAAAATCCTCAGTCCCAGTGTCACATGTGAGCACACGCACCTGCTAACGTTCAAGAGCTTTGAACCAGGGTTTGCTTATTTCATTCAACTGACAGGTTCATTTTTGTTATTAGTTTCCTGTTGTTTTTCACAAACGTTAGTGAACAGGCCATATGTCGAGGGGAAAAAAAAAACACGCTATCATAATTTCGCCACCGTCACTACACATTACATGCCTGCAACTATCGTCGACGTTTCAATCCAGGAATCACTGCTCGCGAACCATGATTAGCACGTGACCAGCGGTACCAGCGGTAACTGGTTGATTGGTCCTGCCGACACCTGGCGGGACTCTGCAGCAGGTGGAACAGGTGCGGCCCGTGTTCCCACCTGCGCTAAGCCCCGCCCCAGCCGCACCCTTCTGCCCAGCAGGTGGCAGGTGAATGCCCGCCTGCGTGGATGAGACCTGCTCAGAATCGATTTCAAGTAACGGTAATACTTAGAGAGACAACGGCTTGTGAAATCAAACTTCCAGACATTCCCTACTTTCCGTTCCATAAACCCGTCTCCATGCGTCACAAGAGGGTCTCGAGTCTGTCCGTTACCAAACACACACCTTCAGGAACCTTCTGACGAACCATAATGGGCCTGTTGGCTCAGGGTTGGCTGCCCCGCACGCACCGCAGCTGCGAGCACAAGGTGGGCTCGTAGTTTTCTGTGAACATGGCTGCTTCTGATACGTCATCATGTGTGTCTACAATGAACGGGAGGTGGCAAACGTGGCTTCCGACAGCAATTCAGGGGACAGGGCCGAAGGTGGGGCGGCGGTGTGAACCCCCTGAGTGTTGCAAGGCGGAAGGGGTTAGCGTTTCTGCAGCTGGGTCATCCCGGCTAAAGGACGACTCCCACCTGCTACCAATTCTGTTTCCCCTCCATCCATCCAACCATCTGGACGCAAGACCCAACGTCACGCGGACCCCAAACAAACACCTCTCCACCCGAGAAGCCTGAAAATGCCCCGCAGGGGACCATGGCCTCGACTTTAGTCCGGCCTTTCTAAAATCCAGAGTGCCTCTCAGCATTCTCCACCAAATAAACACCCTTCCCCGGTGCAGCCGCCTCCCCAAGAACCCTGGCCGGCAGCCTCGCCCCTGGTGCGATTCCTCCTCATTTACTGGCTGCCTCTCCCCCGAGATGGTTACCGTGGATGCTAACATCTCACACACACACACACACACACACACACACTCACACACACACACACACACACACACTCACTCACACACACACTCACACACACACTCACACACACACTCACACACACACACACGGCCTTGCATATAACAGGGCCCCATACATTTGTGCCCCGATGCTGACCGCACACCCAGTATGTGCGGGTTCTCAGTAATCAGAGCAACAGCGTATAACCAAGTTCATGTGTGTGTGCCTCTCATTATACCTCCAGAATGCGATATTAATAAAGCGGAACTACAACAACCTGGGTCCCGGAAAGGGAGCATGCGTGTGCGCCTGAGAGGTTTGCAGGCTGAATCGCATGCTAAACGCTGCAGGGAGCGCTTCGGGGGACCGCGCATGCGCGGACGCCTCGAAAAGCAAAGGGGCCTCCCCGAGCTCAGCAAGGCCGAGGCTTACCAGTTCCAGGGCGGGTCCCGCTTTCCGAGCGCCTCCTTCTTCTTCCTGCCGCGCCCCAGCAAGCCTTTCTCAGACTGAGCGGAGGGGACCCCGCCCGGGGCTCTGACTGCCGGGGCCTGGGCGGAGCTTGGGGGCTGGAAGGAGCGCCCAGGTGAGGCTGGTGCTGCTGCAGGTGTCCGTGCGTTCACACCCTCCCTGCGGCCCGCGGAGACGCTCCGGGCTCCCCCAAATCCCCGCCTGGAGGCAGTTTCCGCACGCAAGGCGGAGGCCCGGCTGCCCCTGAGGGGCTGGGGAGAGCAGGAGGCTGTGCGCCCCAATTCAGGGCTGGGCGCCGAGCGCCTCAGGGACCGTGAGGCGCCGCCGGAAGCCGAGGCCGGAAGCCGAGGCCGGAAGCCGAGGCCGGAAGCCGAGGCCGGAAGCCGAGGCCGGAAGCCGAGGCCGGAAGCCGAGGCCGGAAGCCGAGGCCGGAAGCCGAGGCCGGAAGCCGAGGCCGGAAGCCGAGGCCGGAAGCCGAGGCCGGAAGCGTGTGCTCAGCTATCTTTTCCCCCCACAACCCCACACCCCCTCAGCGATTTGGGCCCCTTAGAAACGATGGTCTCCAGACTCCAAGCCTCAGGCTGCCGCAGTGCGCATAGGGCCAGAGCCACGGCCTCGCAGCCTTCAGAGATGCCATCAGAGCGCGGGGGTGTCCCGCACCGGAAACGTGGGTTCCCAAGTGCAGGCACAGGGCCCCGCCAGCTGCATGCGGAGGAGGAGGAGAGGAAGAGAGACGAGATCCCTCCACCGTGGGTGTCTCCATCCGCAGGTGGGTTGCCTCCGAGGCTCCTGCAGGCGGCTCCCAGGCAGAAGAGCAAAGAGCCGCAGGACCCCCGCGGTCAAGCCCAGCCAGTCCTCTCTCTAACCCACTAGACCGGCCCCGTGGACCGAATGCACGGGATCCGCGATCAGAAATGCCCTGCGAGGCCCGTGGGCAGAGAGCGGAGCAGCCCTGGAGCTGCTCCAGGGCTTGGAGGTCAGAGTTCACAGCCAAGACGCACCCCGGGAAGAAGGACGCCTGTCGCTGACCTCCCAGCGCTCAGTCTGCAGGCCGCCCGCCCTGGGCTTTGCAGAGGGGCTCGCAGGGCGGTGCGAGGACGATGGAAGTGGCTTACGGGCCGGACTGGATCGGCCCCATGAGCTGGGATGGATGGCGGCCGCCGGGAGAGGAGGGCAGGGGAGAGCTATCTCGCCTGCGTCCTTGCCCACCTCGCCTGGGTCCTCCTGACATCGCCTCTGCAAGCCTACAGAATGGGGGGTCTCTCTTCAAGGCGGGGAAGGGCTTCGTGCCCCTGCAAAGGGAAAAAGAGGTGGTAAATTCAGCCCTAGCCAGTTTGCTCAGTGGTTAGAGCATCGGCCTGCAGACTGAAGGGTCCTGAGTTTGAGTCAAGGCAAGGGCACATGCCCAGGTTGCAGATTTGAGATCCCCTACCTGCAGGAGGCAGCCGGTCCATGATTCTCTCATCACTGATGTTTCTATCACTCTCTCCCTTCCTCTCTGAAATCAATATGAATATTTTCTATGAGAGAGAGAGATGGCAAATTTGGAGGAGGAAGGAGAATGTGGTCCCCAAGCCCAAGGCCACTCTTTCCCTTAGAACAGAGGTTCTCAACCTGTGGGTCGCGACCCCTTTGGGGGTTGAACGACCCTTTCACAGGGGTCACCTGAGACTATTGGAAAACACCTATTTCCCATGGTCTTAGGAACCAACACACCACTCCTCGGTGTCACAAAGTGGAGCCCTGTAGTTTACTGTTGTCCTAGGAAGACTGTTACCCATGCTACACCACGATTCAAGGCAAAAAATTTAATTTGTCATTAGGAATAAATATTTCACCATATATAATTACATATTGTTTTTGTGATTAACCACTATGCTTTAATTATGTTCAATTTGTAACAATGAAAATACATCCTGCCTATCAGATATTTACATTACAGTTCATAACAGTAGCAAAATGACAGTGATGAAGTAGCCACAGAAATCATGTTATGGTTGGGGGTCACCACCCCATGAGGAGCTGTCTTAAAGGGTCGAGGCTTTAGGGACGTTGAGAACCACTGCCTTAGACGCAAGAGGTTTCCAGACGTCAAACACCGGCCCCGCTCTGGGGAGGCCGATGGAATGGGCACTGCGGGCCCAGGCACTTACACTCAGATTAAAAGCCTGAGGTCCATGCCGCAGGGCACACAGCACTTCCTCGGGCTGTGTGTTGCGGATGGCAGCTCAGATAGTTGGCAACAATTAACATCAGGAATCAGGCATCACGCCAGGAGGATGATGAGGAGCGGCTGCCAGGTGGCGAGTGCAGATGAGCCTGAATGGAATCCAGCGTGAGGAGGTGTTTGCAGCCACAGGAGCCTCCCTGCGGCCTGTCCTGAGGAGAAGAGACCCCAGGATCACACACACACACACAGAAAAACGGCCCTTGAGGATATGGCGAGAGCGTGGCTCCCTGCAGGCTAAGGATATTTTTCCCACTGATGTGGAGATAGAATGGAAGGGACGGGGAGAGGCAGAGTGAGAAAAACATCCATGAGAGAGAGACACATGGATGGGTTGCCTCCCGCAGGCACTCTGACCAGGGCCAGGGATCTGGCCTGCCACCTAGGCATGTGCCCTCGACCAGAATCAAACCTGGGACCCCCTCGGTCCACAGGCCGGCGCTCTATCCACTGAGCCATACCGGCTAGGGCTAAGTGATTCGTTTTGCTTTGGAGGGTCAAGTTCTTGAACGCCAGCCTACAATGCATGAGCCAGGCCGATGGAAATGTTCAACTGTCTAAGTTCGAGTCTCTTTAAAACTCTCTGAAATAAAAAAAAAAAGGCGCAATCCTCATTCTCTCTCCCCCAAGACACTCTGCTGAAGCCACTTCTTACGAATAGTAGCGCATAAATACAGATCTTGCAAAACACTTGAGTTTTAGAATAAATAATTAATGGAACTGGAGTCGGTAGGTGGCAGACACAGTGGTACCTCGAGATACGAGTGCCCTATCATACGAGATTTTTGAGATACGAGCCGTCGAGCGAGCAATTTTTGCTTTGAAATACGAGCAACATTTGAGATAGGAGTAATCGCACCGATCGGCCGGCTGCACACGACCCACCAGTTTACCGCAACTCAAGTGTCTCATAGTTTCCCACGCCACAAGGTTACGGAACGAATTAAACTCGTATCTCGAGGTGCCACTGTATATGAAGGGGCCAACTTAAACACTTCCAGGCTGCTGCTGCATTCCTTTATTTACCCCGCAAAAAGGATGGCTCGGTCTTCCAGGAGCTGTAAGCTTACACAGGAAGCGGAGACAAATCCTGCTGCAGGTCTCAGGCGATCCACAGACGGCGTTATCGATACCCACCTCAGAAATCAGACTCGAACCCCTCAAAACCTGTGAAATCCTCAGCACCCGCTTCGGACCCTGTTAACCAGCTGCCGGGGCAAGGATGCCTCGAGGTGGACATCCCTCTGGCGCTTTAAGTGAATTGTCACCCGAAACTGGTTTGGCTCAGTGGATAGAGCATCGGCCTACAGACCGAAAGGTCCCAGGTTCGATTCCCGTCAAGGGCACATCCCCAGTAGGGGGCGTGCAGGAGGCAGCTGATCAATGTCTCTCTCTCTCATCGATGTTTCTAACTCTCTTTTCTTCTCCTTTCCTCTCTGTAAAAACATACATTTTTTAAAAAATGAATTATCAACCATCGGCACCTGGCCTAGGAAAACCAAGAGGCGTGCCTCCCTCCTCTCCCTGCCGCATTTATTAACGCCCGTCTCATCAGAGCCATAACAAGCCTGGAAATTAATGTCCCGTGTCTTTGGTGGCTTAGGACTTAATTTATTCCCCACGCCGTGGGCCCCGGCACAATTAGGTGGTGATCCATGGATGTTTCTGCTTACTCGGGACGTGGAGGAAAGGACTCGGCGTGGTGAATGGCCTCATAAATATATATTGAATTCAATTTCCTAACGTGCAAAAACCCATTTCCCCGTGGTGGGGAGGGTTTTCAGGCTGGGGGAGAGCCGCTTTCTCTAAGTATTTGTGTTGTGTGCCGTTAATTAGTCCATAAATCACCGTGTCTTCGCGTCGCACGGCTTACCTACAAGCCAGTCCGCTCGGCCGGGAACACTCGGTGCATCCTGCAGGCTCCCGCAGGCTCCCAGGGCTCCATGCCAGGCCGCGGCGGCGGCAGGGGTCGCTCGGACATGCCTGAGACGTTAGTAATGAATCGGCAGTTTGCCCCGAATTCGTTTTTGAAAGAAGTTATACTCTTTTTGATTCCACAACGACAGAGGTTAAAACTATCACTGGAGCCCCCGCTGGTGGCGTGGCTCAGTGGTTAAGCATCGGCCTACGAACCGGGAGGTCACGGTCCGATTCCCAGTCAGGGCACATGCAGGGTTGCGGACTCAGTCCCCAGTAGAGGGTGTGCAGGAGGCAGCCAATCAGTGATGCTCTCTCTCATCATTGATGTTTCTACCTCTCTCCCTCTCCCTTCCTCTCTGAAGTCAATAAAAATATATTTAAAAATACACACATACATATATACATACACACATATTTATTTATTTCCCGGGAGGGAAAAAAAGGAGAAAATACTAAAGAACTAAAAGGTAGAGAGTTAAAGTCTCCCCAGATGCCCCTGCTGAGAAATAACCACAGAGCAGCCGAAACCGATTTGGCTCAGTGGACAGAGCGTCGGCCTGCGGACTGAAAGGTCCCAGGTTCGATTCTGGTCAAGGGCATGTACCTTGGTTGCAGACATATCCCCAATAGGAGGCGTGCAGGAGGTAGCTGATTGATGTTTCTCTCTCATGGACATTTCTAACTCTCTGTCCCTCTCCTTTCTTCTCTGTGAAAAATCAATAAAGTGTATTTCTTTAAATATTTTTTTAAAAAAGAGTTACAGAGAAGAGGGGGTGGTGGACCCCCACGGGGTGGGGCTCAGGGGCAGAAGGATGTCGTAGGCGAGCCGTCGGCCCGCAGGAGGGCCTCCAAGGCGCCAGACAGCTGCCGGGAGGCGCGGGACCTCGGAGTCAGCCTGTCCCGGAGTCCGCCCGCCCGCCCGGGGAGCCAGGTGCCGCTCACAGATGTCAGGGGGCTATTTCTGGCCTCCTCCCTCGGGGGAGAGGCAGACACCTCCCGACCGCGGGCTTAATGAGGCGTGGAGACTCCGCCACACACGGACGCAGGTACCGGCTTCCACGCCGCCACTGAGCGCCTCTCCCTGCTCCACAAGGTCACGCTCGCTGCTCACAGGGAGGGTGCCGAGCAGCGACCTTGGGTGTCGAGTTCAATTTTGGTTGGTTGGTGTCACCCCCGAATCCTGATCATGTCCCACCGCACCCACGTTACCACGCATCTCTGCTGTGCACGGGACGGTGCCCAACCACCGGAGCCACACCAGCCAGGGCGCAGGGCGGAATACCCCTGACCGAGCAGCATCGTCACTGCCCTGGACCCACGGCTCCAGCACCCACAGCCCCACCCGTGCGTCACCCCGCCAGGAGCCTCCAGCCGAAGACCTGCCCCCACCTGCCCACCCCTCCCAGCCCCGGCCCGGTGCACTCCCTCCCTGGGCGCTGGCCCAGCCCCGGCCCGAGGAACCAGGCCCGTGGCGCCAGCCGGGTGATCCCGCAACCAAATGGGCCCTGCTTGGCGCTGCGCCAACCCCGGAGGGTGACTTAGCTCCCTCGTCCAGTCCCCGTGCACCTCCCTCTGAGGGCATCCTCCAGCCAGCGCGGACCTCAGAGCAGAAAGCAGGGGTCTTGCTCCCTGCCCCTCACCAGACCGACATCCCGTGGGGCCCGTCAGCCCGGAGGCCTCCTGTGTGAGTGACAGGCGTCAGACGGAGCGAGGCGGGACCAGCGGACCTCACTGACGGGCGGGATCTGGAAACACAGAGGGAGCAACAAACTGAACAGGAAGGGACGCAGAGAGCGAGCAGACGGACGGACAGACAGACGGACGGAGGCCCAGTGACGGGGCTGAGGACGCGGGTGGGAGACAGACGGAGCGGGGCCCTGGGGCTCATTTCGGTTCCTCATCCCGAAACGAAACCACAGAACGGCCGTGCACAGAAAGAGGAAAGAGAGACGCTCGAGGCCAGAACAGGAACGAGAGGAAAGCAGAGTTCGGAACACACGTTCTTCCCGCTCCCCCTGCGCCCCTCTTTTCGAACGTCTCTGCCCCCGACACCGTTCCTGCTTGGCGTTCTGCTCTCAGAGTGCCAGGGGTAGATGAGCGCCTGACTTTACAGGCGCTGCCTCCTCGCCTCCCACAGCCCTGGCCAGCAGAGGCTCATATTGGCCCATTTTGCCGAGACCGGTGTGGCTCAGTGGATAGAGCGTCGGCCTGCAGACTGAAGGGTCCCAGGTTCAATTCTGGTCAAGGGCATGTATCTTGGTTGCAGGTACATCCCCAGTAGGGGGCGTGCAGGAGGCGGCTGATCGATGTCTCTCTCTCTCTCATGCATGTTTCTAACTCTCTATCCCTCTCCTTTCCTCTCTGTAAAAAATCAATAAAATATATATTTTTTAAAAAAACATATTGGCCCATTTTACAGATAAGGAAAGTGGGGCACAGGTTGGTCGGTAACGGGGCCAGATCTGATAACAAATGAGGGGAGGGTCCGAGGGAACCCTCGACAAGCTCTTTACAACTCGGTCGTGAGGCAAACGCTTCCACAACAAAACCATTAGAAATGTAGGAGAGTCCCTGGGCGTGTGTGGAGTCACGACACCATCCCTGTGCCAGGGGGGACTCGGCGAGTCTGTTTCCATTTCCTGTGCCACGTTTTTCAGGATCCACCCAGGCCGGCACAGTGCCCCGAACCCAGGCCTGCCTGCCCTGAGCCCAACACCCAGGCCTGGCCGGACATGAGCACCCAGGCTTGCCAGGTGCCCCGCACTCAGGCCTGGGCCGTACCTCGCACCCAGGCCTACCCCGTACCCCACAGCCAGGCCTTCCCTGTGACCAGGACCTCAGGCTGCGGGGAGGGGGGCCGGGCGTGGGGGCCAGACTCAGGCTGCAGGGAGGGGAGCTGGGAACGAGGGCCAGACCTCAAGTGTAGGCCTGGCGGCCACTGCCTCTCTAGCTAAAGCATGGAGCTCTCCTCTCTGCTCACAGGAATCTCCTCTGCCACCTCCCCACCACGCCCCCACTCAGGGCTCCGGCATAAGTGGGACAGAATCTTCTGGTACAAGTGGGGCCATCCTGCACACAGCTGAGCCGGGCTGGGCTGGTCCAAAAAGCTAAAGCTCAAAAGGAATGGAAATTACAGGAAAAAGCAAACAACACAAACAGGCAAACAGAGACAGCAAGGACCACGATGCAGCCCTGGACGGTGTGGCTCCGTGGATAGAGGGTCCTGAGTTCGATTCCGGTCAAGAGCATGTACCTTGGTTGCGGGCACATCCCCAGTAGGGGGAGTGCAGGAGGTGACTGATTGATGTCTCTCTCTCATAGATGTTTCTCACTCTCTATCCCTCTCCCTTCCTCTCTGTAAAAATCAATAAAATATATTTTAAAAGTGGAAATCCATGGGGAATGTCCTCGGTGCGGATTAACAAACAAACAGACCAAACAGAGCACGAGGCAGCCTGCGGACAGAGCCCAGGGCCCAGCCTGGCCACCTGCTAGGGCGCTGGGGCCTTCGCTGCTTCTTCAGCAAACGCCTCAGCGGCTCCCCCTGGCGGCCCAGCAGGAAGGCGAGCAGGCACGTGAGCCAGCCAGGTGCCCGAAGTGTTTCTGGGGGAGCATTGTCATGAGGGAAGATTCGGGGGTGATTCCGGGGGTAAGAGACGGGTGGGAGTGGATGGGGGAGGGCGTTGGTGATTCAGGAGAAAGGAGCAAGTTCGCAGAAACTATCAGACTCCACGGGCCCTGGGAGCCGGGCCTCCGGGTTCCCGTGAGCAGCAGTGCCCGCAAGATGGCGATCCGGTGGCCAGGACTGAGCTGGTGCCCGGGCCTCCTGCTGGCCTGGCTGCTGCTGCTGGACCACCCACAGGCTGGGGTGGGATGGTCTGCTGCGCTGATTGCCTTCCCCAGCTTCACTCAGCCACCCGGGACGGCGGGTCCCGGCCTGTCCTGAGCTGCCCAACCAGGCATGCGCCGTGCCCACACTCAGGTCTGCCCCGTTCTGCCCTCCCAGGCCTGCTCCGAGCTGCGCACTTAGGCCTGCACTGTATGCAGCACCCAGGCCTGACCGGTCTCCGGACCCAGGCCTGCCCCGTGTCCTGCACCAGACCTGCCCCGAACCCCGCACCAAGGCCTGCCTGGAGCCCCACACACAGGCCTGCCCCGTGACCTTCAACCAGGCCTGCCCCGTGCCCTGCACCCAGGCCTGCCCCTGCCCCTGTCCCTGCCCCTGCCCCGCATTCAGGCATTCCCGGTGCCCCGTACCAAGTCCCACTGAGGGCCCAACACCCAGGCCTGCCTCGAACCACACTCCCAGGCCTGCCCCGTGCCCCGCACCAGGCATGCCCTATGCCCCCCAAACAGGCCTGCCCTGTGCCCCGACCCCGACCTGCTCCAAGCCATGCACCAAGGCCTGACCTTTGCACAGCACCCAGGCCTGCCCCGTGCTCCGCACCCAGGCCTGCCTTCCCCGAGCCGCGCTCACAGGCCTGCCCCGTGACCTACAACCAGGCCTGATCCTTGTGCCACACCCAGGCCTGCCCCCTGTCCCGAAACCGGCCTCCCCGTGCCCCGCACCAAGTCCAACCGAGGGCCCAAAACCCAGGCCTGCCTCGAACCACGCTCCCAGGCCTGCCCCGTGCCCCGCCCCCGGCTTGCCAGGACCCGAGCACCCGGCCTACCCAGAGCTGCGCACCAGGCCTGCCCCGTGCAACGGCCGGCGGGACACACAGGCGTCTCTCAGGAGCCAGGGGGACGGCTGACCGGGCGCGTGCGCACGGCTCCGGGGTGAGCGGAGCGCTGTGAGCGGGGAGGGGCCGGCTGAAGGCCTTAGGTCGCAACAGCCCGAATGAAGGTGGTCGCTTCGCAACCCCCAGGGGAGTCACCCCCGGTTAGGAGGCAGCAAGGAGGCTTCCCAGGAGTCTCCAAGAGCCTGTGGGCACCCTGCTTGTTGGACAGCAGGTCCCACCCTCAGCAGCGGCTCCCTGCCCCCTGTGTCAGTGGCTGAGGTGGGGCAGGGGGAGGGCTGGGAAGGCCCTCTGGGTGCCTGTGCTTCCAGGGACCCGCCATGGAGGGCCGAGGGCAGTGCCGTGGGTCCGGGGCCGGAAGTGTCTTTTTTTTAAAAAAATAATAATAATAAATTTGTGTTGATTTCAGAGAGGAAGGGAGAAACACCCGTGAATAGAGAGAACCATGGACCAGCTGCCTCCTGCACGCCTTCTCCTGGGGATGGAGCCTGCAACCCGGTCTGTGTCCTTGACCGGAATCGAACCTGGGGCCCTTCAGTCCGCAGGCCGATGCTCTGTCCACTGAGCCACACCGGTTTCAGCAGCCAGTAAATGTCTCGATGCAGGTGGAGAGAAGGGACAAATGGAAGTAGGCCCAGAAGTGATGGACATGGATGCCCGCATCCTACCGACGAGGAAGCCGAGCCTCGGGGCGACTCGAGGGGCCCCTCAGAGAGCCCTGGCTTCTCAGTGGAAGTCGCCACGCCTGGCGGCTGCTTCGTCTCCTTCCCACCTCTGGGCTCTCCCACTGGCTGGGCTGCAGGATGGTCCCGGTAAAGAGGCAGGAGCTTCAGCATCTCGAGAATTGTGAAGCTGCTAATTGTCTTAAAAATAACTCGCTGTGTGATTCCAAGTTCCAGTGGCTTCTCGCGCCGTTTTCATTGTGTCGGGGCTGCGCAGAGAAGGCCTGGGAGAGCGCAGCAGATGTGTGCGGGGGTCTGTCTGTGCAATGGCTCCGAACTTGGCGCCCGGGTTGTGAATTTAGGGTTGACTCTCCACTTACCTTTATGTGCCCCTCAACACACACACACACACACACACACACACACACACTGATGTCCACTCTGTCATCTTTGAGGCAAGACTTAAAAAATAGGATTGTGTCCAACAGGAAATTGCAAAATGAACTGAGTAGCACACGCAGACCAGACAGAGTGAGTAAAGGTAAAGAAAACCACTTCTTTGTTGATATATTTTTAATATTTTAATATGTTTTATTGATTTTAAAAATATATTTTATTGATTTTTTTATAGAGAGGAAGGGAGAGGGATAGAGAGTCAGAAACATTGATGAGAGAGAAGCATTGATGAGCTGCCTCCCGCACACCCCCTACTGGAGATGTGCCCGCAAGCAAGGTCCATGCCCTTGACTGGAATCGAACCTGGGACTTTTCAGTCTGCAGGCCGACACTCTACCCACTGAGCCACACCAGTCAGGGCCAGAAACCACATCTTGTGCACTCACATCGATTCACTGTGCCCCACACCACAAACGGGAACCCCCAGGCAAGAAGCCCTTGGCGTCAGGCGTGACACATGCCAAGGGCATCGTTCCTCTCCCCACGTCCCTCCCTTCGCCATGTCACGTGCAGCATCCGGACCGGCTCATCAGTTCATGGGAGCGGGTGCTTGCTCTTGATGCACTCAGCCCAGGAAGGTGGGTAAGTGTTCCACTCTCCTGGGGAGAAGACGTGTGATCCCAGCACCGACGGGGAGGAAACCAGGGAGGCACAGGGGGCCCGCAGCCCGAGTGGTGGAGAAAGGCCTTGGGGAAGGGCAGACACCTTGACAAAGAGGGGATTTGGACAGACAAAGGGAGAGCGCCACGTGGCAGCCACACACCAGGGGCCACCTGGTTAAAAATGAGGGCTTCCGCCGAAACCGGTGTAGCTCAGTGGGAAGGGTCCCAGGTTCAATTCCAGGCAAGGGCATGTACCTTGGTTGGGGGCACATCCCCAGTAGGGGGAGTGCAGGAGGCAGCTGGTCGATGTCTCTCTCTCTCTCATCGATGTTTCTAACTTTCTATCTCTCTCCCTTCCTCTCTGTAAAAAATCAATAAAAATATATTTTTTAGAAAATTAGGGTTCCCCCTGGCATGTTCACTATGAGGTTGGTATGCCAAGGTCCCCCCCCCCCCCCGCTTTCCATGGTAGCGGTTACCCACAGCCACCCACGGTATGGAAATCATTGGAAAATCCCTGAAGCCATCAATCCATACGTTTGAAAGCGCAAGCCATTCCGTGCAACATGAGGAAACCGCACGCCGCTCTGCCCGTCTGGCCGGCTGTGACTCTTCCTTTTCCCGGCGACTCACCCTGGCCACGCTGCTGCCTGCCTGTCTGCCTCTCAGTGGCCATCGGGTGGCCAGACCGCCTGTAGCAGGATCACAATGCTCGTGCACAGGTCGCCCTTACTTTCCACAACGAGGCTGCGGTCACCTAACCTCTCCCCGTGGATCGTTTCAATTGTCCCTATTTTTACTATTAATTTTACTATTAGTTATTGGTGTCCATCTCTTACTGTGCCAAATTCACAATTAAACTTTGTCCCAGGGATGTATGTAGAGGAGAAATGGTAACACATACAGGGGCTGGGGGGCTGGGGAGAGATTCCCCCATGGATAAGGGGGGTGCTGTATGTGGGATTTAGGGAATCGTTCCACAGAAAGACTCTTCAGCTCTGGAGACATCGTTTGTCGCAGGTAGTAACTATTTATTGTATTCACATATTTACAACATTCTACACGAGGAGAGCGCGCTCCAGCCCACCGTCCGTCCCACGGGGCTGCGTCCGGGCGAGACGAAGAGCGTGGGACACAGTGACTCTGTCTTTGGCATCAGGGGTCTGCACCAACCCGCGGCGTGGCACGTGTCAATGCGGAGCGTCACACGCGGACAGAGATGCTTGGGTACCATCGCAAAACGGGGCTCCGACCGCCTCTGCCTGCCAGGAGCCTCGCCCCCACCCCCCCAACCCCGCCCGGGTCCGTGAAATGCAACAGGAAGACCAAGGCCGCCACCGGGGAGGAAGGCCGTCCGGTGGCTGAACTCCGAACATGGGAGACACAGCCGCTCGTACACCCGCACCCGCACCTGCACAGGAGCGTCTCCGCGTGTGAACACCGTGACCCACGACACCTTCTCCGACTCACAGACGCGGGTAAGACGGAGACACCCCGTGAGGGTACAACTCTACATACAGGCATTTCATACAATCCGTCTCCACGATCACACACACACACACACACACACACACACACACACACAGACACACACACGCACCTTTAACTGGGTTTCGCAGTCACTCCTCTGAAACGCAATCACAGTTTACATAATTCTGAGGTAAAGGTCCCGACTCCATCCTCTCTGCCAAGGCCTGGCCCCGGGGGTCTCTACGGGGTGGGGAAGCGGCCGCTGAACATCAGGTGCTGGATCTCAGGAGGGTTTGGGGAGCCAGCGGGCGGCACCCCCCTCAGGTCAGACACGACCCCAAACCTCCGACTGAGCGCGCCCAGGCTGGCTCCTTAAGCGCACGCGTCTCGGGCTGGGTTTTCTTCAGACCCGCATGCTCCCTGGTCCCCTGCGGCTGTCACCTTGGGCCGCAGAAAAGCCAGTTCATGGCCAGGGGCCAGCGGGTGTCTCCACCCAGTGCCCGGGCCGGGCCTCGGTGCATCACACGGAGAGGACGTGTCACCCACGAGCGAAGGTTTGGTCACATCCATCCACTGCAGCAGCTGCTCTTCCCACTGGGTCACACACACCCCAAAAGGGGCTGCTGATGGGGGACAGGGGTGTGGGGGCCACGCCGAGGAGGCCCGGAAATGCCTCGTGACCCTCGGGTCCCAGAAATGCAGGCAGGACCCCGCTGTGCTTTGCTTCCAAAATCCTCCATGGACTGGTTTGTGCTTGTGCTACTGGAAACACTCCAGGGAAAGAGGGACATTGGCGACTCCGTCCCACCGAGGCCTTTTTTGGGGGGGAGGGAGAAAGGGGGTAAAAAAAGGCCCATGTGACAGATGTTGCTCCTGTCTATGACCTCACAGACACCATGGCCCTTAAGCTGTGTCTGCAAACATCCCGTCCTCACTCCGGTCCCTTGCAACCGCCTGTCCCCTCCCAGCCACAGTGACCTCACTGAGTGAGAGACCACGTCTCCGGAACCACCCTGGGGGGGGGTCACTGTGAGACGCTCGCTTTCGTGTCCTTGCTTTCTCCATGTACAGTGACCTCCGCTGTGGCCAGGACAACAGAGGAGGAGCTGCAGAGACGTGCCCGCCGCCAGCCCCCTGCTCGGCCCTTTAAGACGAGGAGGCACCCTGGACCCTCCATCAGCTGCCCAACAGCGGAGCTCCCGGGGGCTCTGTGCTGAGAAGGGTGGCCTTGAACGTGGGACCCTACCAGATTCCGGCCAACGGCCGTGGGAGGAAACCAGGGGGAGGCCTTTCCTGACGGTGGCGCCGTGGCGCGGACTGGAGGAAGGGAGTGGGGAGGTGAACCAGGTGTGGGCTGGGCTCTGGGGGGGGGGGGGGGGAGAGAAGAGCGAGCTGGGGCTCGGCCCGGCCCTGGCCCCGGCCGATGACCCTCTGGCGGCTGGCCCTGGCCCAGCTGTCCGGCAGCACCAGCAGGTCAGACCCAGGATTAAGACTGAGGGGGGAGGGCGCGGAGTCGCCGGAGACGCAGCTTCGGAAACACACGGGCTCATTCGCAGCGGTCGGTGCGGGTTTCCGTCTGGCCCGGCTCGGATGCGTCTGGGGCGGGGCCACGCTGGCTGGGCACCTACTCGTCCATCTCCACGTACGTGGACGGGAACCAGCCCATCTGCGGGAGAGAAGCGACCACTGAGCCACGGGACTGCACGTCGGCCCCTCTTGGGGTCCACGCACGGCCTGCTGCTTCCCCGACACCCCATCAACTAGAGTGTGAGACCCAGGGCAGGTGAGGAAAGGGGTTTACGGGCTCCGGAGCGGGACAGGGTCCCCATGGGCTGGCACACAGATGAATATGCATAGAGGATGGCACGGGCTATAGGACTGAGTGGCTCCTCTTTCTGCCACAGAACGGAGCAGGGCATGAGGACAGAGGTCCTAGGTCCCCTCCTTCCCAGCTGAGATCAGCGGCCTGGAGAGACCGTCCGTTCGGCCCTTCAAGTTTCCCCTCCGCCGAAACCGGTGTGGCTCAGTGGATAGAGCGCTGGCCTACAGACTGAAAGGTCCCAGGTTCGATTCCGGTCAAGGGCATGTACCTTGGTTGCGGGCACATTCCCAGAAGGGGTGTGCAGGAGGCGGCTATCGAAGTTTCTCTCTCATTGATGTTTCTAACTCTCTATCCCTCTCCCTTCCTCTCTGTAAAAAATCAATAAAATACATTAAAAAAAAAAAAGTTTCTGCTCCAAGGATGAGGGACTAACTTGGAAATGGTCCTCCGCCCTCGTCCCAGTGAGAAGCCACGTGCTTGCCTGGTGACCTGGGCTTATGCCCCCACCACATTCCCTCCGCGCACGTTTCTGGCGGGGCCTGCCGTGGGTGAGAAACAGGCAGGGCCCGAGCCGGAGTTCAGGGAGGGAGGGCTGCCAGGGGCGGGTTAGGAGATGGGTTGCACCCCAGCAACTCCAGGGGGACCTACAGCCGCCGTGACCTCCGCTCCCGGGCAGGGCACCGAGAGGCAGAGCTCACCTTGCCGTTGGCTTCTCCGCGCCACCAGCCGTTGCCGCTCATCTTGGTGTAAATCTTCACCACGTCCCCCTTCAGCAGCGACAGCTCGCGCATGTCCCTGGCGCAGAAGTCGTAGCGCGCCACGGCGATGCCCAGCACCTTGGGGCTCAGCACTGTGGAGACAGGACGGGGGCCGCTGAGGGGCAGGGTGGGGGCCCAGGGAACGAGTGGAGCGGGGAGCATCAGTGATGCTGTCACAGGGCAGAGGCGTGACTGCAGGTGGACTAGCAACAATGGCAGGCAGCCCAGGGGTGAGCAGCAGGATGGCTTGCAGGGCAATCGGAGGTCAAGGTCAAGGTCAATCGGGGGTCAAGATCACTTCCTAATGTCTAAAGGCCACGGTTCTGTTTTCACGTTCTTCCAAACAACAAAACAGGGACTTGTTTTTGTTTGTTTGATTTGTAAAGGTTCCTGTCTCAGGAGAAAGAACTAGCACACACTTCCTCCGAAGGCCACAGACTCTGCTCCTATCTAGAACCGTGCAGGCAGAAAGCTTTCCATCCCAGCTGTAACCTTGTAGGACTAAGACTCAAAACAACCAGTTTGACCGAAACTGATTTGGCTCAGTGGATAGAGCGTCGGCCTGCGGACTGAAGGGTCCCAGGCTCGATTCCGGTCAGGGACATGTACTTTGCTTGCGGGCACATCTCCATGTGGGGCGTGCAGGAGGCGCTGATCGATGTCTCTCTCTCATCGATGTTTCTGACTGTCTATCTCTCTCCCTTCCTTTCTGTAAAAAA
>PVJN01015377.1:33736-44578 GCA_004026805.1 Lasiurus borealis | reverse complement strand
AAAAAGCTAAAGGAGTTCATCAACTCCAAACCAGTGTTATATGAAATGCTGAAGGGTACTCTTTTAGAAGAGGAAGAAGAAAGAGGTAAAAGCCAAAAAATTATGAACAAATACATATCTATCAACAAGTGAATCTAAAAATTAAGTGAATTAAAAATTTGATCAACAGAATAAACTGGTGAATATAATAGAATCAGGAACACAGAAAGGGAGTGGACTGTTAATTCTTAGGGGGAAAGTGGTGAAGGGTGTACAGGGAGAGACTGAACAAAAATCATACACCTATGGATGAGATCAATGGGAGGGACCTAAGGGCAAAGGGAGGGGTGGGAGCTGGGTGGAGGGGTGCTATGGAGGGGAAAAAAGAGAAACAAATGTAATAATCTGAATAATAAAGATTTAATTAAAAAATAAATATAAAAATAAAAATAAAATAAAACCAAGAACTGGTTCTTTGCAAGGATAAACAATATCGATGATCTTCTAGCCAGCATCACCAAGAAACAAAGAGAGAGGACCCGAATAAACAAAATCAGAAATGAATAAGGTGAAGTAACAACTGACCCCACAGACATATAAAGGATTGTAAAAAAATACTATGAACAAGTCTTTTCCAACAATCTGGACAACATAGATGAAATGGACATATTCATTGAAAAATACAATCTTCTAAACTCAACCAGGAAGAATAAAAACACCTAAATAGGCCAGTAACTACTAATGAAATCGAAGAAGTAATAAAAAAAAACTTCCAGCAAACAAAAGCCCGGGGCCAGATGGCTTCACAGGGGAATTTTACCAAACATTCAAAGAAGAAATAAAAATTATCAATATCAGACTATTCCAAAAAATTTAAGAGGAAGGCACCCTTCCAAGCTTTTACTATGAAGCCAGAATTACCCTAACCACAAAACCAGATAAAGACAATACAAAGAAAGAATTACAAGCCATTATTTTTGGTGAACATAGATGCTAAAATCCTCAACAAAATTCTAGCAAATTGGATCCAGTATTACATTAGGAAGATCATACATCATGACCAAGTGGGATTTATTCATGATGCAAGGCTGGTACAATATCTGCAAATCAATAAACATTATACCAGTGCATCAACATAAACAAATTGAGAGACAATAATCACATAATCATATAAATTGATGCAGAAAAGGCATTTAACGAAATCCAACACCGTTTGTTGATAAAAACTCACAGCAAAGTTGGAATAAAGGGACAATATCTCAACATAATAAAAGCCTTATATGATAAACCTACAGCCAATATCATACTTGAATTTCACTTCCTCTCTCTAGTACCAGGCTTGCAGCTGCCTCCTGGGAGTTTCCTGTCTGTTCAGAGGGTTAAGTCCCCTAGAGTGTGTGAATGAGTCTGTTTATGCTATTTTCCCAGCAAACTAGATGGAATGCTACTCTGCCACCTGCTTCAGCTTCACAGTTTATTAATGTTATTTCACTTCTTTTTGCTTTCTTCCTTATATTAATAACTAGCTACCTATTCTGACATAAAGGCACAAGTAAAGTAACAGTAAATAATAAAGATATACTATGCAGATAGTAATCAACAGGGATGGAGAGGCTAAGTCAGGTGAAATAGATTTTAGAGCAGAGCATGTCACGTAGAATGAAAAATGGACTTTTACTAATGACAAAGGAGTCAAATTATCAAGATGAGAGACATTTTGAAATGAGTACACACCTAATAAGAGTTTCAAAATATATGGAACAAAACCCACTTGAACTAAAAAGAGAAACAAAAGAATCCAGAGATGTTGTTGGAGATTTCAAAAAGTCTTCTTTCAATAATTGATGGATACATAAATTTGGAAATTCAATGAACATATATACAAGACTTAAAGAACTCTCTCTGCTAATTTGACCCAATTGAATTTTTTTTTATGAGGAGGTTCACACTTTCTTTTTTAATTGCTAATTCTTTTATTCTTATTGAATGTATTGGGGTGACACTGGTTAATAAAGTCACATAGATTTCAGGTGTAAGATTCTTTAATATATCCTCTGTATAATTTATTGTGTTCACAACACCAAGTCAAGTCTGCATCCATCGCCATTTATTCCCCTATAACATCTTCTAACTCCCACTGTTATTGGGAACCTTGGGGTATCCTCTTTCCCACTGGATGCTGTGAGTGGGGTCCTTATGATATTTTGAGAAAAATAATTTTCTGAGATTCACACAGGAGAGTGAATGATTTTTATTTGCATGGACTTACATCTGTGCTTCAAAACTCCCATTTTCCTTAGTCCAGTGTCCAATTTCCGTTCCATGTTGCTGAGTATTTTTCGTCATCAGACTAGTTATCGTACGTTCAGTGTGATTTGCTAAATGTACTACCAAAGTCTGTCAGTACATTGTGTGTGGGGTCATATGACTTTGGGCCATGTGGACCAATGCCAGGAAGCAGGAGCAAGAGAGCCCCGCAAGTTTTTAAAGCACAATATGCCAAGAGCAACCTAGAGAGCAAACTCCTTTGTTTAGGGGATTAAATATCCCAAATTTTATGCCCTTTCAATGCCATGCCAATTCTTGGCAATGACCTGTTCCCAGGTAACAGTCAAGTACTCTCTTGATGTCACCCTATCTTTACTGAGTCTATTCTTCTCCCAGTCCAGTCTTTTCCCCAATGGGATCTGCTCTGCAGGGAGTAGACTAGAGTTATCTGGGGAGTATAAAAGCTTTAGCTTCCTGGTGAAGCAGCCAAATGATGTGCCTATAATATTTGGCCTTCCCTTTGTTTCTTTCTGGCTATTAATAACTAGGGTAATTACAACAGTAGTGCTACCACCACACTTTCTCTTTAGCAATCACCATACCCTTGTCTATGACAATAAGATCTTTTTGTTTTTTATTGCTTAATCTTTTCATCGTTTTTACCAGCACCCAACCATCAGTAGTCTGCCCTCTATGAGTCTGTTTCTACTTTGTTTGTTAGTTTATTTAGTTCAATAGATTCCATATATGAGTGAAATCATATAGTACTTGTCTTTCTCTAACTGGCTTATTGGTCTCCACGTCCATCCATACTGCCATAAAGGTAAGACTTTTTTCTTTATTATGTCTGAATAAGTAGTCCATTGTGCAAATATACCACAGTTTTTGTACCATGATTTGGGCTGCTTCCAAATCTTGGCTATTGTAGGTTACCCTGCAATGAACATAAAGGTGCATATATTATTTTAGGTTAGTGTTTTAAGTTTCTTCAGATATATTCCCAGAAGTGGCTCATAAGGCAGTTTCATTTTTAAATTTTTTTTAGAAAACTCCATTCTGCTTTCCACAATGGCTGCACCAATCTGCATTTCCACCAGTAGTGCACCAGGGTTCCCTTTTCTCCACATCCTCACCAACACTTGTTTGTTATGAACCTTATTTTAGAATAAAAATATTAAATTTGTTGTTACATTTACACAAACAAAAATATTTCTATTGCTCAATAATAAACTTATTTATTAGTGTAAAAAAGAAAATTTCTTAGTCTATACTTATGGAAAACATTTGAGAGTTTTGACCAGAGAAATTTCAGTGTGTTAGCTTCAGTACTTAAAAGAGTGACACATACAAAATTCTATGCATAAAATGTAATAGGCTATGAGTTGCCTTGTGTGATCATGTTTGTCTCTGGTACAATGAAAACACTGTCAACATAAATAAAGGCAATATGCTAGTGTGTCTGATGTTAGGAGCAGATCAATCTTATTCATTATCTGCACACTTGGTGCACCAAACACCTGATTTCACTACAGTTAATCTTATCTTTTAAATTAGGCTCACCCCAGTAATGGATATCCATGCATATGTTTTCTTGGGTTAATGTGTGTAAATTAACACTTAGTTAATGTTGGCATATTACCCATATTTAAACCATTTTCCCTGGAATTATAGAAAATACCTTTAACTTGTTCACCTTTGTTTATTTTTAATTAATTTATTGTGGTGGATTTGCACATACTAAAATGTATCCATCTTAGATATGATTTGCTAAATATATGTACTACCAAAGTCTATTTACAGAATATTTCCATTATTTAACAAAATAGAGTCAATTATACCAACCTCAAGCTCCAGGAAATCACTAATATGATTATATTACCATGGATTTGTTTACCAGTTTTTCTGTTTCTGTTTTCATATACATGGAATCATATGCTATGTACTGTTTATCTAAGTGTTCTTTTGACCAATTAAATAGTTCAATGAGTTTTCCATTTCTATATATGTAGAAGTAGTTCATATCTTTTTATTGTTGAGAAACATTATGCTGAATGAGTATATAACAATCTGTTTACTCATTCATGTGGTGGATATTTGGGTAACTTTTAGGTCTTTGCTACCATAGTAATAATCTTACTTCAATTTAAATTTTCCTCATGATTAAAGTTGTTGAACATCATTTTATGTACCTCTTGGCCATTAGTGTATATTCTTTCTTATAGTGTCCAAAGCATGTACCCATTTTTTATTTAGTAGTTTGTTTTCTTATTAAGTTAAGTATTCTTTAAATATTCTTGATATAAGACCTTTGCAGGTATATGTATTTTCTTCTAAGCAATTGCTTACTTTTATTTTGTGAATCTTATCATGGGGGGGGCAATAGTTCTTAATTTTTTAAAACTCAATTTTTCTTTTTTTTTATTGTGTGGGGTGATTTTGGGGTTCTGTGCTAAGGGTTTGAATTATGACTCTATTTCTGTCCTTTGATTTTCTCATACAGCTTTACATCTAATGTGTGTTAACTTTATTTATTTATTTATTTATTTATTTATTTATTTATTTATTTATTGTTGACAGTATTATAAATGTCCCCTAACTTCCCCACTTTGCCCCATCCATCCAGTCTCTTCCCCATGCTAGTCCTTCACCACACTACTGTCCGTGTCCATGGCAATGCATATATTCATAGAAGTTCTTTAGTTACTTTCTTCTCACCCCTCACATAGGAAAAGTGTGCTCATTTTAGATAGCATAGAATTGTATTTTACGTTTTATTTAAACTGACAGTCTATGTTGCTTACTTAAAGGGCATAGAAAAATTATAATTACCTATATTTAAATTATAAATTTCAATTATATTTAATATAGTTCAGTTTGAACCTGACATCTTGCTAGTAGTTTTCCATTTCTCATCTGTTCCTTGTTCTGCTTTTTTTTTATTTAGTTGATTATTTCTTTTTAGTATTTATTTTATCTGTTAATAGGAATACCATTATTTCTTAGACATTGATATAGATTTTATAATAGGAACCTTTAATTTATTACATTCTATCTTCAAATTATTCTTACTTACATTTGGCATTCCGGTAAATGGCTTGTAACAATATACTTCCATTTCCCCACCCCTTGTTTTATTTCTATCATGAATTTAAATTCTTTGTGTTTTTAGAATCAATTGTTGATAGATATGAATTTATTGTCTTTTTATTGTTCATATGTTTTATCTTTATTTTCTTCTTCTTCCTCTTCTTAAAGAATACCCTTCAATATTTCATGTAATACTGGTTTGGTGGTGATGAACTCCTTTAGCTTTTTCTTATTTATGAAGCTCTTTATCTGACCTTCAGTTCTGATGATAGCTTTGCTGGTTAGAGTAATCTTGGTTGTAAGTCCTTGCTATTCATCACTTTGAATATTTCTTGCCATTCCTTTCTGGTTTGCATAGTTCCTGTTGAGAAATCAACTGACAGTTATATGGGTACTCCTTTGGAGTTAACTAACTGCTTTCTCTTGCTGTTTTTAAGATTCTCTGTCTTTAGCCCTTGGCATTTTAATTAGGATGTGTCTTGGTGTGGACTTTTTTGAATTCCTCTTGTTTGGGACTCAGTGCTTCCTGGATTTGTAAGTCTATTTCTTTCACCAGGTAGGGGAAGTGTTCTGTCATTATTTCTTTAAATAGGTTCTTAATATCTTGCTCTCTTTCTTCTTCTGGTACCCCCATAATGTGAATGTCTGTACACATAGGAAATTAGGAAATCTAACAAATAGAATACAATAGAATCAGAGGCATGAAAATGAAACAGACTAATGATTCTCAGGAGGAAGGGGGGATGGGAAAAGATTAAACAAATATCTTACATGTACATATACATTCCCTATGGACACAGAAAATAGGATTGCAAAGGCCTCGGGCAGGGTGAGAACTGGGTGGAGAGGGGCAATGGGGCGGGGGGAGGAAAGAGAGACATCTGCAATACTCTAAACAATAAAGATTAAATAAATGAATAATTCTTAATATGTTCTAAATCTTGCAATAGATCATGTTTATAATTTAAATGATTATCTTTTAAATTAAAAATTTGATGAAAATAAAAAAGCTGTGAAAAGCATGGGGCTTTTTATTCTGCATACTTAAATATCCTTCCAGTGCCATTTTTAGTGCACCTGAAAAATGATTTTTGTATTCTCATTTCATTTACTTACTTAACTTAGTGTGGTTTACTAGCTCTCTTATTTTTCTTGGCTTTGTAAATTTATTTCATCTGCATTTTTAATGGTAGTTTAACTGGAAATAGTAGTTTATGCTTTCATTTTGTTTCTTATTAGTATTTTAAAAATTGTCATTTCACTGTATTCTGTGTTGCAATATATGTGAAATTAAATTTACAGTCATTTTCATTTTTGTTCCCTTATATGTAATTTGTCATTTTCCTGTGTTTTAAAAAATCTTATGGAATCTTAGGACTCATTGAGTTTTTTAGTTCTGTGAGTTCATAATTTTTTATTAATTTTGAAAATATGCTGGCCATTACTTCTGTGCATATTTGTTGCCTCTGTTTCAAGGAATCCAACTACATAGATATTGTTAGATCACCTTTTATTATCCACAGCTTTATAAACAGGCTTTAACAGGTTCTGTGTCTGTTTTTTTTTTTTCTTATGCTTTAGTTTGAATAGTTTCCATTGCTAAGACCTCAAGTTCAGTTTGTTTTTCTACAGTTTTTAATATGCAGTTAACTACATCCAACTTATTTTTACTTTATATACATATTAGTAAGTGCTTCAAATTCAATTTGGGTTTTTTTAAGCATAATTCACTCTCTCTCTTTATGGTTATGGTTTTCTTAATATAATTAAACTCAGTTTTAATATTCTTTTAAAGCTTTATATAATTTCATCTTTTGGTTGATTTATATTTAATAACTTTTTTATGGTATCAATCCACTGATGATTCTTTAAAAGTATTGTAATTTTTTATATGTTGTCGGGCATACATTGAAAATATTATATATTTGCATTTTTAGATTTAAAGACTTATTTAAAGGCTATTGACACTTGTTTTGGCAAGAACTTAAGTTTGTTTGGTATCACTGTTATCATTTCAATATAAACTAGCTTTTTTTTTTTAATATATTTTATTGATTTTTTTTTTACAGAGAGGAAGGGAGAGAGATAGAAAGTCAGAAACATCCATGAGAGAGAGACATCAATCAGCCGCCTCCTGCCCGCCCCACAGTGGAGATGTGCCCGCAAGCAAGGTACATGCCCCCAACAGGAATCAAACCTGGGACCTTTCAGTCCGCAAGCCAATGCTCTATCCACTGAGCCAAACCAGTCTGGGCTATAAACTAGCTTTTATTCTAGTACTTGTTAGTTCAACTACAAAGGTATGACCACTCTGAGATTTCTACTTATTGTTTTGAGAGTTCCCTGAGCCCTGTTCATTTTCCATTGTTAAAATTCAAGCTTCTCCTTCTGGAATTTTTTTTTTCACATTTTAACTGCCACAATATATTTAAAATTGATCACTGTCTTCTCAATTTATTGAGACTGTCATATTTTGCTTTTTTCCCCTTCCTGCACTGTGTAGCAGAAACTGTTGTAGACATAATTTCATGATTTACCTTGTTTCCTTTCTATTAGTAAAAGCAGTCCTGCACTTATCACTGTCTAATAACTGAAAACAACTTTAATTTTTTTTCTTTGTTCTTCAGTTACTTATGGCAAAAGACAATACCAGTTACTGGTCCATAGCCAAAATATAAATATTTATTTTTAATAAACATTAGAAGACAAGAATAATATAACACATACTAAATATTGTATAATTCATTTGTGCATAATCTGTCACCATTCTGTTCTCTACTGTAGTCAATTTTCAGAATTTTTAACATCAGCTATGGGTACTTACTAACTTTAAATGTCTGGAAAGAAGTAAACATATTTGGTCATAGTTTTTATTTCAAGTGTAGGTATCTGAGCTTTAACACCTGGTTCTTCAAATGATCTTTGCTCCTAAAAATAAAAAAGAAAGTTTTGTGTCCTTTACCTTGGGCAGAAGCAGAGAACTAATTACAGCATTCGCTGATGTGGTTGGTGGGAATCAAGGATATTTCTAGAGAGGTAAAAGATCTGTAACTGTCCTAAAAAGGAATCAGCCTTTAATTATGATGTCAACTCCCCATTCACACCCGTAACCTAATATCCTAGGTCACAGCCTCAAATAAATTTCTGTCAAATAAATTTCCACTAAATCCATGACCCCAGTGTTATAGGCTAAACAGTGTTTCTCTAAATTCCATTTGTTGAAGCCATAATCCCTAAGACCTCAGAATGTGAGTGCATTTGAAAAAAGAACCTTTCAAGTGGTGATTAAGTTGAAATGAGGCCACTAAGATATTTCTTTTCCAATATGACTATTGTGTTTATAAGAAGAGGAAATCTGGACATAGCAGAGACAGAAAGAATGTGTGTACATAGAGAAAAGGTCGTGTGAGGATACATTAAAAAAGAGACAATCTGCAAACCAACCAAGGATCCCTCAGAAGAAACCAACTCTCTCAACACCTTGATCTGGGACTCCCAGCCTGCAGAACTGTGAGAAATAAGTTTTTGTTTTTATGGTTATGGCAGCCTGTTGAATTAACATACCACCCATTAACCTGGAATATGCATTAACTCTATTTCTGATCCCCACATTTTTAAAATACACAGCATTATATGACATATAGTAACCTGCATATTTTTTAAATTAACAATCTAATAAATTTTGACATATAGGTATACTGGTAAATCATCACCACAATTAATATAATAAGCATGTCTATTGCCCTCCAAAGTTTTCTCATGTCCTTTTATAATACCTTTCTTTCTAAATGCCCCCTTCTTTTTCAAACCAGTAATGAATGCTTTATATACTACTAGAGGCCTGGTGCATGAAATTGTGCGTGCATGGATAGGGTCCCTAGGCCTGGAAGAGATCAAGGTCGGCCGGGGCCTTCCTTCATTTGATGCCACCTCCTGGTGGTTAACACATGTCATAGCGAATGGTCTCCCATTCAAACTTCTGAGGGGACAATTTGCATATTAGGCTTTTACATTTATATATAGATATATGTCATAGGTTAGTTTATATTTACAATTTCATATAAATAAAATCATAAAATAGGTATAATTTTTATTTCACTCTTTTGCTCAACATAATTATTCTTTTAATTCATCTATGAAGATACAGTGGTACCTTGAGATATGAGTTTAATTTGTTCCATAACCTTGAGGAGTGGGAAACTATGAGATGCTCGAATTGCGGTACACTGGTGGGTCGTGTGCAGCCAGCCAATCCACGCAATTACTCCTATCTCAAATGTTGCTCATATTTCAAAGCAAAAATTGCTCGCTCGATGGCTCGTATGTTAGGGCACTTGTATCTCGAGGTACCACTGTATATGAATTAATAGTTTATTCCTTTTTATAGCTGAGTAGTATTCTACTATATGAACACACCATTAATTATTTATCATTGTCACTGTTGATGGATATTTAATTTGTTTCCAGTTTTGAGTTATTACAAATATAGCTGTCATGAATATTCACATTCAAGTACCTAAATGTGACCCTATATTTTCATTTATCTTGGATGGTAGGTGTAGGATTTGTTATGTAAGAGCCTATTGAAATACTAGAGGCCAGGTGCACAAAATTTGTGCATGGGGGATGTGCCTCAGCCCAGCCTATACCCTCTCCAATCTTGAACCTCTTGAGGGATGTCCGACTGTCCATTTAATCCTGATCCCAGTGGGATTGTGACTAAATGGGCAGTCGGACACCCCTCTCATAATCCAGGACTGCTGGCTCCCAACCATTAACTTGCCTCTGCCTGATTGCCCCTAACTGCTTCTGCCTGCTGGCCTGGTCATCCCTAACTGCACTCTCCTGCCAATCTGGTTGCTCCTAACTGGCCTCCCCTGCAGGCCTGCTCCCCTTCCCAAATGCTCTTCTGTACAGGCCTGGTCCCCCCAGCTTCCCCCCCCCCTGAAGACCTGGTAGCCCTCAACTTCCCTCCCCTGCTTTCCTAATCCCACCCCTAACTGCCCTCCCCTGCTGGCCTGGTTTCTTCCAACTCCCCTTCCCTGCTGACCTGGTCACCCCTAACTGCCCTTCCCTACAAATTTGGTTGCCTCTAACTGCCCTCCCCTGCCAATCTGGTTGCCCCTAATTGTCCTCCACTGAAGGCCTAGTTCCCACCCCACAAATGCCCTTCTGTACAAGCCTACTCCCCCACTTTCCACCACCCCTGCAGGCCTGATCCCCGCAACTGCACCCCCCCTGCTGAACTGGTCATCCCTAACTGCCCTCCCCTACAAATTTGGTTGTCCCTAACTGCCCTCCCCTGCCAATGTGGTTGCCCCTAATTGTCCTCCACTGCAGGCCTGGTTTCCACCCCACAAATGCCCTCCCCTGCTGTCCTGGTCCCCCCACAATTGCCCTCCCCTACTGGCCTGGTCCTCCCAACAGCTCTCCTCTGCAGGCCTGACCCCCCCCAACTGTCCTCCCCTGCAATCCTGGTCCCCAACTTCCCTCTCCTACCAACATGGT
>PVJN01015377.1:0-33636 GCA_004026805.1 Lasiurus borealis | reverse complement strand
GAGTGACAGCCAATTTGCATATTACTCTTTTATTAAATAGGATTTTCCAAAACGAATTTGTCATTTCATATTCCCACCAGCAGTTCATGACTTTCAGTTCCCACACAAATACTCCAACATTCAATGTGGTCAGTTTTTTTTTTCATTTTATTTATTATAAAGATATTTATTATTAGAAATTTAATTGTAATGTGTTATTTTCTCATGAGTTATGAACATCTTTTCATGTACTAATTTGCTATGAGTTTTGTGTGTATGTGAAGTGTTTGATTAAATTTTTGTAGTTTTAGTTTTATTTCTTCTAATATTTGAGTGTTGAGAGTTGTTTATATATTATGAATAAAAGTACTTTTATGTTATGACAATAATCAGGTAATTTCTTCTAATATATAATTATATCTTTAATCTCCCAAATATCTTTGGAAAAGGAGACAGGCTTATTTTTGATGAAGTCGAGTTTATTATTTTTAATGGCTCATACATTTGGCCAATAATTTTATAACGCAAGGTCATAGAAAAAATTATAAGTTTTTCAAGAGGATTTATAATAATAGGTTTTATATTTAGATTTAAAGTAGATTTGGGGTTAGTTGTATATGACTCTAGGGTAATAAGGGTTCACTATTTTTACATATGAATATCCAATTTTCCTTGTAGCATTTGTTGAAAACACTCATCTCCACTGCATTGCTTTCACAATGGTGCCAAAAATCAGTTAGCCATACATGTTTGAATCTATTCCTGGGCTTTTCCCCAAACCTGTTAATTATATGTTTTTGTGTTAGTCAAATTTGAAAAAATAAATACAATAAACAACAGTATGTTCAACTCCAATTGTTAACATTTTCCTATATTTTCTTTATCTAAGTTACTTTTTTGTGTAACTGTCCCCAAATTCCCATAATTGTGCAGTCTGCCACCAGCTTTACTTTCTTGAACACTTTCTATGTACCAGGAACATCTCATCAAATCCATATCTCAACTCTACCAAACAGAATCTACTGTAATTTCTATTTTTACAGAAGGTATAGAAATTTGTCATTTCTGATCTTAGTAGATAAACATTAAGTCTTTTGCCATTAAATATGATATTAATTGTAAGTTTTCATAGATATTCTTCGTCATAATATTTTAAATATTTGGGGATTTTCTAGAGACCTTCTCAGTACTAATTTCTAATTTATTTCCATTTTGGTTAAAGAACATATTCTGTATGACTAGAATCATTATAAAATCATTGAGACTTGTTTTATGGCCCAGATGATGGCTTATTTTGGTAAATATTCCATGTACACTTGAAATGATTATGCATTCTACTATTGTTAGTTGATTGCTATATATAAACTAGTTGGGTCAAATTGTTTGATCATGTTATTCACATCTTCTCTATTTTCTTTGTGCCCTTTTTATATCAATTATTAAAAGATGGATAATAAAATTCTGGCTGTAGATTTGTCTATTTCTCCATATATTTCATTCCATGTTTGCTTCTTACATTTTACTAGAGGCCCAGTGTACGAAAATTTATGAAAGGAGAGGTCCCTCAGCCCAGCTTGCACCCTCTCTCAATCTGGTAATCTTCAGAGGATGTCCACCTGACAGCTTGGGCCCACTCCCTGGAGTATCAGGCCTAACCTGGCAGTCAGACATCCCTCTGCCAGTTCAGAAGTCCTTGGGGATGTCAAACTGACAGCATAGACCCTAAGCTGCACTTGAACATCCTTAGTGCTGTGGAGGAGGTGGGAGAGGCTCTATCCACCAATTCTGCACTCAGACTTCAGCTGGGCTTGTGGCTGAAGGGAGCTCCCCTCTAGGAGCTCCCTGACCACTAGGCGCCAGCTCTGCATTGAGCATCAGTCCTCTGGTAGTCAGTGCACATCATATTGATGGGTCATTCCCAGTCATTCTACCATTAAGGTCAATTTGCATATTACCCTTTTATTATATGGGATAATTGTTTTTAAGTACATAAATGTTTAGAATTGTTATGCCTTTCTCCTGAATTAATTTCATTATAGTTATACACATTTTATTTTGTTAATATTCTCTGATATAAAATTTATTGTTGATTAATATTAACACAATACACTTCCTCATTATTGGATTTTTAACATATTTGTCTCTATTTACAAAATGTATTCAATGTAGGATGATTATATTGATCTATTTCTTCTTTTTTTATGTAGTCTCATAATACTTAATATTTGGTGTATTTAGATCATTTGCATTTAATATGATTAATGATAAGGTTAGGTTTAAATTTTGCTACTTTTAAAATTTGTATTATCTGTTTTTCCCCTCTTTTCAGTTTTTTTGCTGTCACTTGAGTTGAATATTTTTATGATTTTGTTTTATGTCCTTTTTAGATCACTAACTATAATTTCCAGCTTTGTTCTTTTAGTAGTTAATTCAGGGATTATAACATATAACTTTTTAAAAATTTATTGTTGAAAGTATTACAGATGTCCCCCTTTCTCCCCAATTATCCCTTCTAACCCACACTGCATCCTGCCCCAGGCATTCACCACACTGTTGTCTACGTCCATGAGTTATTCATATATGCATATAAGTTATTTGGTTGATCTCTTCCCATCTTCCCTCTGAGATTTGACAATCTTCCCATGTTTCTGTTTCTGAATCTATTTTGTTCAACAGTTTATATTGTTCATTAGATTCCACATATGAGTGAGATCATGTGATACTTGTCTTTCTCTGACTGGCTTATTTCAGTTAGCATAATACTCTCCAGGTCCCTCTATGATATTTCAAATGAAAAGAGATCCTTATTTTTTACTGCTACACAGTACTCCATGGTGTAAATGTATCACAGCTTTCTTATCCATCATCTACTGATGGACTTCCAGATCTTAGCTATTGTAAATTGTGCTGCCATGAACACAAAGGTGCATATATTCTTTCTGATTGGTATTTCCAGATTCTTATGATATATTTATAGAACTGGTATCATTGAATCAAATCGCAGTTTCATTTTTAATATTTGAGAAAACTTCATACTGTTTTCAACAGTGGTTGCACCAATTGGCATTCCCAGGGTTCTTTTCTTCACATCCTTTTCAGTACTTTCATTTGTTGATTTGTTGATGATAGCCATTCTGACAGGTGTGAGGTAATACCTCATTGTCATTTTAATTTCCATCATTCTGATCTTTAGTGACTTTTAGCATTTTTTTCATGACTCTTGCCATTTGTATGTCCATTTTAGAGAAGTGTCTATGTAGGTCCTTTGTCCATTTTTTAAATAGGATTGTTTGTCTTCCTTAAGTTGTATGAATTCCTTATATATTTTGGATATTAACATCTTATCAGATGTATCTTTGGAAAGTATATTTTCCCATGCAATGGGCTCCCTTTTCATTTTATTGATGGTTTCACTTGATGTGCAGAATCCTTTTATTTTTATGTAGTACCATTTGTTTATTTCCTCCTTCATTTCACTTGACCTAGATGTATTGCAAATATATTGCTATGATAGATGTCTGAGATTTTGCTGCCTAGAGTTTCTTCTAGGGTTTTTATGGTTCATAATTTACATTAGGTCTTTTATTCATTTTGAGTTTATTCTTTTGCATAGTTCTTTCCTCCTTCCTTTCTCTCTCTCTCTCTCTCTCTCTCTCTCTCTCTCTCTCTCTCTCTCTCTTTCTCTTCTCTCTCTCTCCTTCCTTCCTTCCTTCTTTCCTTCCTTCCTTCCTTCCTTCCTTCCTTCCTTCCTTCCTTCCTTCCTTCCTTCCTTCCTTCCTTTCTCCCTCCCTCCCTCCCTCCCTCCCTCCCTCCCTCCCTTTCTCCCTCTCTCTCTCTCTTTCTTTCTTTCTTCTTTCTTTCTTTCTTTCTTTCTTTCTTTCTTTCTTTCTTTCTTTCTTTCTTTCTTTCTTTCTTTCTTTCTTTCTTTCTTTCTTTCTTTCTTTCTTTTTGTGTGTATCTGTCCAGTTTTCACAACACCATTTATTGAAGAAACTGTCTTGACTACATTGAATACTCTTGCTTCCCATGTCACATATTAATTGAGTATAATAACCTGGGTCATTTCTGGGATCTCTGTTCTGTTCCATTGATCTATATGATTGTTCTTGTACCAGTACCATATTGTTTTGTTTTACAGTGGCTTTGAAGTATAACCTGATATCTGGTATTGTGATCCTTCCAAATTTGTCATTTTTTCTCTTTTAGGATTTCTGTGGCTATTCGGGGTCTTTTTTAGTTCCATATAAATTTTTGTATTACTTGTTCTATATTGGTGAAATATGCCATTGGTATTTTAATAGGGATTGCATTGAATTATAGATTGCCTTGGGTAGTGCGACCCTTTTAATGGTGTTAATTCTATCAACCTGTGAACATAGTATATTCATGTTTATATTGTCTTCTATCTGTTTTTTCAATGTCCTGTAGTTTTCTGGGTACAAGTCTTTTACTTCCTTGGTTAAATTTATTCCTAAGTGTCTTAATTTTTGTTCAATAGTAAAAGAAATTGTTTTTTTAGTTTTTAGTTTTTATTCCTATGAATTCATTATTGGTGTATAAAAATGTATAATATATAACTATAACTTGTTATCTCACAGCAGGTGTTTTATTTTTCATTAAATCATCAGTTGTCCCTTAAAGAGTGTTTTTAAAAGGAAAATGTATATTTAATTTTCCATGTAGTTACCATTTCCAGTATTCCTATTCCTTTCTATGGACCTATATTTTCATATGGTATCATTTTCTTTTGCTGAATGGCTTCCATTAGTATTTCCTATAGTGCAGCTCTGCTGGTGAATAGATATTTCAGCTTCTGTATGATTCAAAGGTCTTCACATTGCCTTTGTTTATGAAAAATAATTTTATGTTCTGTACTTAGAATCTTAGGATGACTTTTTTTCATGTCTTCCACTACTGTTTTCTAGCATTAATTGTTTATGATAATCTGCTGCACTCTTTACTCTGTTTTCATAAAGCATGTTCCTATTTTTTCCTTTATTGTTTAAAGTATTACATATATTAGTATCTATCTATCTATATCTATCTATCTATCTATCTATCTATCTATCCTTTTTTTCCCTATTGACCTTTCCCCAGCTCCCCCTAACCCCTGTTGCATGCCCTCATCCCCAGTTTCTTGTGTCCATTAGTGTGCTTATGTACATGCATACAAGTCCTTTGGTTGATCTATTTCCCTCCCTCTCCAACACTCCCTAGCCTTCTCGCTATAATTTGACAGTCTGGTGCTTTACTGCCTCTGTATCTCTTTTTATTCATCAGATTATAATGTTCTTTATTTTCCATAAATAAGTGAGATCATGTGGTATTTTTATTTCAATGCCTGGCTTATTCATTTAACATAATGCTCTCCAGGTCCATCCATGCTGCTGTAAATGGTAAAGATTCCTTCTTTTTTATAGTAGCATAGTATTCCATTGTGTAGATGTACCATAGTTTTCTAATCCGCTCACCTGCTGCTGGGCACTTAGGCTGTTTCCAAATCTTAGCTATGGTAAATTGTGCTGCTATGAACATAGGGATGCATATATCGTTTCTGATTAGTGTTTCTAGTTTTGGGGGATATATTCCTAGAAGTGGGATCACTAAGTCAAATGGGAGCTCCATTTTTAGTTTTTTGAGGAAACTCCATACTGTTCTTCACAGAGGCTGCACCAGTCTGCATTCTCAACAGCAGAGCATAAGGGTTCCTTTTACTCCACATCCTCGCCAGCACTTGTCTTTTATTAATTTGCTCATGATAGCCATGAGATGATAGGTGTGAGATGATACCACATTGTCATTTTGATTTGCATCTCTCAAATAATTAGTGACTTTGAGCATGTTTTCATGTGTCCCTTGGTCTTCATTTTATCTTCTTTCGAAAATATTCTATTTAGGTCCCTTGCCTATTTTTCTATTGAATCATTTATCTTACTTTTATGAAGTTGTATAAGTTGCCTATAAAAGTTAGAGATTAAACCTTTATCAGTGATAACATTTGCAAATATGTTCTCCCATACAGTGGGTTTCTTGTTATTTTGTTGATGGTTTCTTTTGCTCTGAATAACATGTTTCTTTTTACTCTTCATTTTTTACAAATAGTTTAGAGAATTTAGACTAATATGAGTCTGTTGTATTTATTCTACATTTTTAATACTTGAGGTTTGTTACCCTTCTTAAATCTATAGATTAATAGATTTTATTACATTTAGAGAAAATTTGGCTCTTATTTCTTCAAATATTATTGTGTTCCTTCCCCTTTAACACTTAAATATATCATAGGCCTTTCTCAGTTGATCTCACAACTCACTGATGCTTTACTTTTTTAATTGTGTTTTTGTTGTTTGCTGTGCTTCATTTTATATAGTTTCTTCAAGTTCATTATTTTTTTTAATTTTTACAATATCTAATCAGCTAAAAATCTAATTTAGTGTATTTTTTCAGCTTACACATTCTAGTTTATCTATCTCAAAAATACAATCTAGATTTTTTTAATATCTTCCAAGCCTCTATTTAATTATTGGATATATTTAATACTATTTATTGTCCTTGTTAATCTTAGTATCTGTGACAGTTATGATTCAGTTTTGATAGTGTGACTGATTTTCCTGATTCTTTACATTTGTGGTAATTTTTATTTGATGTCATATGTTTTGAAATTTATATTTTCAAGTGCTTTTGTATGCATTATTATACTTTATTCTTGGATGTATTTTATTGCTTGGGAACATTTTGATCTTGTGTTTTGGTTTTAAACCTGTTAGGAAGGACCATATAATTATTTATTTCAGGGTCCTTTGTTCCCTACAACTTATGTAAGAGCCTTCTGAGTAGTTTGCAGACAAATTATGATATTTTTCTAGTCTGGCTGGTGGCAATAGGCACCATTTCTGGCTTTGTATAGGTACCATAGTATTTTTCCTTCTAGTCCTTAGGATAGCTATTTCCCCTGACTCAGCAGTACACACACACACACACACACACACACACACACACACACACACATATTGACCATACTCTGCTAAATATATCATGGGTGCCAGGAGTCAATTCCAGCATGTAATAATTACAAGAGTTTCATCAAAAGGTTGGTGAACTTTGGGCAGCTCAACAATAGTGAGCCACATATGTAATTTACCTATTGGAAATGGCTAAATGGTAATCCCCCCAAACCTGAATAGGATTGCCTGCTGCCAGACAGCTCAGGGCATTTTATTGCCTTCCTTTGGCCAATCACCAAAACAGCTGTAGGCTATTCTCCAAAATGACAATGCTTCCGTATATCCTTTGATACTCTATCCTTTGAAGTATATTATCTCCACCTTGCCTTAGGATAAATTGGCCTATTTTATAAAAACGTAATATGCAAATTGATCATACTTCCACTATACCCACAAGCCATGCACACCAGCCAATCAGAAGTGAGTATGCAAATTAACCCAACCAAGATGGCTGCAGCCACAAGTGAGCAGGAGGCTTGGGTTTCCTCAGCAATGAAGGAAGCCAAGCTTCCCGCACAACCTGGCCAGCCATGGACTCCACTCAAGGCTACAAACTTTCAATTACAGAAGGTAAATACATCCTAACACAAATGACAGCAGCCATGGAGCTGGAGAGAGGAGAAGGCTTGGGTTTCCCCAGTGATGGAGGAAGCCAAGTTTTCTGTCCAGCCTGGCCTGCCCTCACCTCTGTTCAAGGTTACAGAGTTTTAATTATAGAAAATAAATAAATCCCAGATATGAGGGCCTCTGCTTGGGTTCCTGGGGGATGTGTCCAGCCTGCAAATCACCACAGGCTCCTCATCCAGGCCACCCCACAAGCTAAGAGAAGTCCCACCCTGTTCTGGGACAAACTTCTGGGCAAACCAGATGGCCCCCACCCATGCACCAGGCCTCTATCCTATCTAATAAAATATTAATATGCAAATCGACTGTCACTCCAACATACAAGATGGCTGCCCCCATGTAGACACAAGATGGCCACCACAAGATGACCCCCAAGGGAGGGACCAGGCCTGTAAGGGGGTGATCAAACCTGCAAGAGAAGGCAGTTAGGAGTGTCTAGGCCAGCAAAGGAGGGAAGTTGGGGGGGACCTAGGCCTGCAGGGAGGGTAGTTAGGGGTGACCAGGCCTGTAGGGGAGGGCAGTTAGGGACAATTGGGCTGGCAGGGGAGTGGTTAGGGAGTGATCAGGCTGGAGAGCAGAAGTGGTAAAGGGCAATCAGGAAAGCAGGCAGGTGAAAAGTTGGGAGCCAGCAGCCCTGGATTGTGAGAGGGACTGTCTGACTGCCTGTTTAAGCCTGATGTTTAGGTAGGATCCGACCTAAATGGGCAGTCAGATATCCCTTGAGGGGTACCAGATTGTATAGGGTGCAGGCTGGACTGAGGGAAACCCTCCATGCACAAATTTCATGCACCGGGCCCCTAGTTTTAAAGAAAAGCAGGGTCCTAAGTCAAGGAAGGACTCTTTAGCTCCTTTAGCTGAAGATACCTTTGACCTCCAATACCTTTCAAAATTATTTTTTGCCTCCAGACTCTTTACTTATCTACAAAAAGCCCCTTTCTCCAGAATGCTGAATCCTTTGTAAGGCTGGGGAAAAAAAACCGACAATGGGAACCTTCTATAGGTCTCCAGAGTTCTCTCTTTAGATAGGTCTCTCTTCTTCAATATTCTGTTCTCTGGACTCTAGCCATATTTTTCTCCCTGGATTATCAGCTCTGTCTCTTCAATTGTGATATTCCATTAGGCTCTGTCTTATTTCTGCCTCCATGTGCAGTAGCCTGGAAATTCATTCAAGATAGTAAGTTGACATGTGTAAGTAAATATTATTCCCTACCATATATTATCCCCATAGGTCATATTCATTTTCTATAATGTTCTGTATTTAATATTATTATTTTTTATTTCTTCCCTATCTCCCATGTTTTTTAATATTTTGAATATTAACATACATTAACTTTAATTGCCTACTGGAGCTTAGTACTTTGGAAATAATTATAAAGTAAGGTATGTTACAGTGTGAATACTATTCTATCATTTGTGTAAAATATGCAGATGGTTATTTCTTCTATAAATTTTTTGGTTCTATGAATAAATTAATACTATAATAGATAATATGCTACTTACCATCACAAATATTTTTGTCAGGTGATAATACCTAGAATATTCTTGAATATAATTTATAAGTTGTGTGATGAAAAGAAAACCACTTGATCTTCTCCAAGAAACATTATCTGTGAATAAAGGAAATGCTAAATTTTGAGTTGCAGCCTTCATCCTTAAAAAAGGGTCATAAATTGTAAATACCTTTACACAGACTTATGCATGTAGGAAAAATAAAGACTCAGATTTCTGGGCTTGGCTTTACATAAAAAATGACATGGTAGACTTAGATTGAAATATAAATGACATCATGTAAGGGTTATAGCATCTCAGATGAGAAAGTAGTGTTCTAGAACCACAGTTGTATGCTTCAATATCTAAAACTAATATGTTTAGATCTTATTTCTTAGCTAATATTTTCTCACATAATCTTAAAAATGTTTAAGGCCTAAGAGCTACAAATTTATGACACAATTATTGAACCCACATCTGTCTGGCTCAGAAAATGCTTCAATATTACACCATGAATTCCCTCTTCCAATAAAGGTCAGCCAGCAGAAAAGCCAAGGATGCTCTTAGTTAACAATGGGTGGTTCAATTCCTAGGTCAGTTATGCAGGGGCAGAGATAGCATTTGCTAAAAATGCCATATTCGGATAGTTCAGAAGCCATACTTGGGCACAAAAGTCTACATGTTTCTGACATTGAAAGGGCCCACATGTTTAAATTATATAACTTTTCTATTGTTTTTAGTTGAGTTCAGAAACTTCGATGGACTCTTCTTTCCTTTATAAATTCCTCCCAAAAACGTTTAGTCTGCATTATCTCCTGGACTATTGAGCCAAATTATGATGGCAGGCAGTCCTCATCCCTATGAAACTTTGCCCACAAATGAAAGACACCATACATGGTGTTGAGCAGAAAGCAACAAAATTCTTCTCCACATGGACACCATCTTCCTTCAAGTCCTCTGGAGACTGTGCAGAGCTGTCTGCTAAGGCCACTGGAGAGTCACTGACCCACACCTCTCCACAGTTTGCTGAGGGGACACCTGATATATTCTTCACTGCTAAGCCCGTGCTAGCAATCCTTTGACAACTAAATAAATAGGATGCTCTTAATGAAGGTGTTCTAATTAACTGTGTGTGTGTGTGTGTGCGCGCACACACACACACACACACAGAGTACAGACCTAAGACATTATCTCTACTTCAATTTAACAGGATGTCAATAAATAGTAACTACCATCTAGACCTGAAATGCACCTATTGATCAGGGAGAGTAATGGTGCTATAAAATACTATTGACTATTCCTAAGTTTTTGGTTTAATGACAGTAAAATAATATTGCAGTGTCAAGAAAGGAAATATCTGCTTAACTCAATAACAGACATAGGATTCTAAAACAATTATTTTTCTTTCCCATTGCTATTTATCCCTCTAAGCCATTGATATAAATATAAATCTCTTTAACTTAGAATTAAAATATAAGAGAAAGAAATTTCATAATTTTTTGGTAGTTGTTGTTGATAGTTGAGGTATAATTTACATACAGTAAAATTCACTTTTAATTGTGTTTATTGGGATGACATTAGTTCACAAAACCATGCAGGTTTCAAGTGTACAACTCAACAAAGCATCATCATCACATTGCATTGTGCTCCCATCACCCCAAGCAAAGTCTCTTTGCCCACCTTCACTTACCCCCAACCCGCATTTCCCTCTGACTATACCACACTTTGTCTGTATCTATGTGTTATGTAATGCTTTTCTTTTCTTAATCACTTTACTTTTTTTCATTCAGCCAGAGATAATAAAATTTTGATTCATAAATGTTGAAATTAAAGTAATTTATATGTTACAATTTTCATAGTTTTGCATAAAGATAATTTAGAATCAGCATTAATATCATCCACACTTGCTATAGTCCACCAAGAGTGAATAATGTTTATATTTATTTGTGTATCAATTTCTCTGTTATCATCACTAGGTATTCTTCCCAAAAAATATATTAGGTATAATTGCAAAAGTAAGGCAGGTTCAGGGTTATTTTCACTAGATATAAAACACTCATTAAAAGCTTGCATGATACATACCTCCCTAACCTCTTGGCCCCATCAGAACTCACCACCTCTGCACTCCCAGATGAGGATGACCTTGGACTTATCCTTTAGATAGCAGCAGTTTCGATGGTTGAAAATCTGTGATAAAGTATCATCAGGTAGCACATTTGGGTTTTCATCACTATGCAGAGTCCCACAGATTGTATGCAGGAAGCCATAAGACATGAACACCAAGAACGTACTATCTGAGGTACTCTGTTCTGGGCAAATGGCACATCTCTTTAGCACCAACTCCATGGCCTGAAAGAAAGTAAACCTTTAAACATCAGCTCATAATACCTGCCCTTTCTACCATTGATGGTCTATGGAAAATAAAGAATAAGTGGTGACTGCCTTGCACTCCTCAGTGACAAATTTATGGAAGGTACTCAGAAGTGGCCATCATTATTGTTGTTTTGCTATTATTGCTGTTAATGTCAAGTTACTAGAATATCCTCCTTAAAAAAAATACTACCAGAGAGAAATTAGGTGAAACTATGCAAAATGAACATGTTTATAAATCAAAGTGTTTTAATATTGGAATTTTCTATCTCTTTATTGATACTCTCATTTTGTTCTTATATCTAAATCCTGTCTTTGCCAATGTCTTCCTTTAGTTTTTTTAGCACATTTAAGATAGTTGCTTAGTCTTTATCTAATAAGTCTGCTATTGTGGCTTCCTAGTGGATGATATTTTTCTCTTTTACTTTGTTCCTTTGAATATCCTGAGCTTTCCTGCTTATTTGTGCCTTGTGATTTTATTAAAAAACTAGAGCCCAGTGCACAGAATTCATGCACGGGGCAAGGGGGGAGTGGTCCTTCAGCACAGCTTGCTTCCTTTCCAATCTGGAACCCCTTGAAGGATATCCAACTGTCTGTTTAGATCCAACCCAGGATTGGGCCTAAAAGGGCAGTTGGATATCCCTCTCACAATCCAGGACTGCTGGCTCCCAACTGCTCACCCGACTGCCTTCCTGATTGCCCTTAACTGCTACTGCCTGTCAGCCTGATCACTCTCTAACCACTCCCCTGCCAACCTGATTGATGCCTAACTGCTCCCCTGCCAACCTGTTTGCCCCTAACTGCCCTCCCTGTGGGTCTGGTCACCCCCAACTTTCCTTCACTGCTGGCCTAGTCAACCCTAACTGCCCTCCTCTGTAGGTTTGATCACCCCAAACTACCCTCCCCTGCAGGCCTGGTCCTTCCCAACTACCCTCCCCTGCTGGCCACCTTGTGGTAACCATCTTGTATCCACATGGGCAGCCATCTTGTGTGTTGGAGTGATGGTAAATCTGCATATTACTCTTTTATTAAATAGGATAGAGGCCTGGTGAATGGATGGGGCCCAGCTGGTTTGCCCTGAAGGGTGTCCTGGATCAGGATGGGTGTTCCCTTGGGGCCTGGGGTGGCCTGGGTGAGGGGCCTGTGGTGGTTTGCAGGCCAGTCATGCCCCTCAGTGACCCAAGTGGAGGCCCTGGTGTCTGGGATTTATTTATCTTCTACAACTTAAACTTTGTGTCCTGGAGCAGAGTCAAGCCTTCTGCTGGCACAGCCATTGAAACTTTGTTGCCTGCCTTATGCAGAGGTCTGGGCTGGCCAGGGTGTTCAGAAAGCTTGGCTTCTTCCATCACCAGGGGCAACCCAAGACTCTCTCCTGCTCTCTCTGTGGCTGTAGCCATCTTGATTGAGTTAATTTGCATACTCCCTCTGATTATCTGGTGGGTGTGGCTGGTAGGCATGGCTGGTAGGTGTAGTGGAAGTATGGTCTTGGTCTTCACAGGTATCTTTTTGAATAACTGAGCATAGATAATAGCTTTCTAGATCCTCTCAGATTCACAGTTGTTTTTGAATGTCAAAAACAAACAAGTATAGCTCCTTTAAATCTTCTGGAAGCCATGCTAGTCTAAATTAAAGCAGCAATGCAATCAGGATCATGAATCTTGCTATTTTTGGAAGAAGGTCCTCATTGTTCATTCTGGATTCATCAGGTGGCACCATAAATATAGTTTGTAGTCCCCACAGCTGCCTGCCACAGAACGGGGGAATGATCAATATGTACCACCAGTGTACTCACAGCTAAAACTGATGAGAATTAGTTTACATTTACTAGCCAAGTGTTCAGATGAATGCCAGAATTCCAAAACAGTTACTCAGATCGTTTATATCATGCAGTTATTCTGCAGGTGGAGAGGGTGATGATTTCCTGGCACTTCCTTCTCTCCTATCTTCCCTGATGTCACTCTACTCTGTTGGTTATTTTTTACTTGCAGTCCCCAGTCTCCATTTCTTACTTTTATCTTCCCTGTTGGGTGCTCTCTAGGTCATATACCAGTTGAGCTTTCTTGTCAACAAGTTTCAAACTGTGTGTGCCCAGTAGGATGCACTATCAGGAGATTTGAGGAAATTAGTCTAGCCATAAGAACTATCCCCAAAATATATTTGTACCACCATATTTATGGTAGCATTATTTCCAATAGCCACACATGGAAATCACCTGTATCCTTAAATAGTTAAATGGATTAAAAATATCATATATATATATATATATATATATATATATATATATATATATAATTTGTCCATGAAAAATAAGGAGATTCTGCTACTTGAGACACTGTGGATAAACTCTGAGGGCATTATGCGAAGTAAAATAAATGTCAGACAGAAAATCAAGCAATAAAGCAAATATTGTATGATCTCACTTGAATATAAAATCTAAAAATGCTGAACTCATAGACACAGAGAGTAGGTTGTTAGTTACCAAGTAATAGAGAGTTAGAGAAATGAGGTAAAAACTTCCAGTTATATGCTAAATAAGTTCTAGGATTTACTGTACAACATGGTGGTTATAGTTAACAGTACTGTATCAGATACTTGAAAGTTGTTGATCTTAAACATTCTTACCATAAAAGAATAAAGAGAGAGATGTCTGGTTGGTGTAGCTTAGTGGTTGAGCATGGATCTATGAACCAAGAGGTCAAGGCTGATTTCTGGGCAGGAACATACCCAGGTTTTGAGCTCAATCCCCAAGTGTGCAGGAGGCACCAATCAATGATTCTCTCTCATCATTGATGTTTCCATCTTTTTCTTCTTCTCCCTCTCTGAAATCAATAAAAACAAATTAAAAATAAAAGAATGACAGCTATGTGAAATGATGGACGTTAACTAAAATTATTGTGGTAATTATTTCACAAAATATACATATGTCAAATCATTATGTGTACATTCTAGACTTATACAATGTTATATGTCAATTTATATCTCAATAAAGCTAGGAAAAAATAAAGTAGCAGAATTAAACATTTACCTGGAAGACTTATAAACTGAAAATGACATCAATAGACTTTATTGCAAGTTACCAAGCCCATGGGCACCTCCTCTCAGTTTTGGTCAGCAGCTAGCCAGCCACCACAGACAGAGAAAGACTCCAAGAAGCTCCTGCACAGAACCTTTCTGCTCCAAATCTCCCCCAAACTAAAACTTCTTATCTTACAGAGGCTCATTTTCACCTTGCAAGAAGTAAGACTAATAAGTGACTTCTCTAGCCAGTTTAGCAGGTTGTTGTCTCATATGAGGCTCATGAAAACAATTTCTGTTATTTATCTCCTCCACTCATATACACTGAATGGCCAGATTATGATCTCTGAATGTATAATAATCTGTCCACTCAGTTTATATCCTATATAATAAAGGGCTAATACCCAAAAGCAGAGCTGGTGTCCAGAGTTTCTGTTTCATGGAGAAGTTGAGTTCAATGTAGCATGAGGGTGGTTAAACCCATTGGTTCATTGTGTGGAGTGTACATGGCTGTGAGCCATGTGGGCAAATGCAAGGGAGTGATCCCCCTGCAACAGGAGTCCCACAAGAGCAAGAGGATAGAGGGAAAGAAAGAGAGAGCGAGAACTCCCTTTGTCCAGGAATTTAAATATCATATCTTCCCATGTTTGTAGTAGCCATGCCTATTTTGGCCACTGACAGGTAAGCATCTTCCCAGGTCACTCAGGCCTTATTGGGAATATGTCTATAGTCCAGTCCCTTCCCCCATGAATCTGCAGAGAATAGGCATGGAGAGTGTTAACTGCAGCTTCTGGCAACACTGTATAAATAACATGCCTGGATTACCTAGTTTCCCTTTTCTCCTTCCCTGTTGATAACAACCAGATTGTTAATGGCATCATTTGGATCTTCTCTATATTTATATGTTATTTAACTGAAGTTTAAATTTAACTGCTATCCAGTGTTATATCTGGCAAGACTATTAATATTTAGGGCCAGATAATACTTTGCTGTAGGGAGCTGTCCTTTGTATTGTAGAATGTTCAGCAGCATTGCTTGCTTCTACCCACTGGGTTACAAAAACACTGCCCCCATGGTGACTACCAAAAATGTCTTCAGACTTTACAAAAGTTGGCCCCCTCCCCAGCCCTCACTTCACAATGAATCTTTCTAGATTTTAAGTTAGATATAGTGGGTAAAGTATCTGCTCTCTCACAAGTTGTGTTACATTGGGCTTAGCCTCAGTTGCTTTAACATTACAATAGGAATAATATTACATTTGTGTAGATTAAATGATAGAGCTTGTTTAATACATATTTATATAGTGCCTTATTAAATCATTTCAGTTATTTATTAATTGAGTATTCAGGATGAGTATATGAGGTGGGTGACTTTACGTTCATTTTATTGATGAGAAAATGGAGGCACAGAGAGGTTAAACAATTGGCTCAAGTCAGCACAGCAAGTAAATGGCAGAGCCATAATTCAAACCCAGTTGGTCTGAAAGCAAAACCTGATTCTTCATTATGCCAGGCTGCCTCTCAGAAACAGGGCATGGATTGTGTGTCAGGTGTCTGGTGCATAATAAGAACTAAGTAGTCTGCAGTGATTGAAAGAGTTAGGTTAGTGTTATCATGTTATACAGCCTTGAAAGCAGGTGGTGTGCTATGTAAGTCACCTTTTGAACTTTTTACACTGCATCACTACAACCACCTTTTGAGCTAGACAGGAAAGGCAGGTAGCAACAATTTTGTCTGATGAATAATACGGAGCCTTATACTTACCAGAGAGATGAGATTATTATCATAGTTAGCTAATTATTAAGGGGAAGAAAGCAAGAAAAGCCAGACATTACTAAGCAAGGGCCAGCTGGGAACGCTGGGTCTGTTTGTTTTACTAGGGATCTACAGCCAGGGGATTACTGACCCTCTCTCCTTTTCTTCTAGATTGTTTGGGAGAAGTAGTGGGAGATGAGAACATGCACAATAGAAGTCAAAATGATCCAGGGAGAGGTACTTTACTGTAGAGGTCTATCAGTCTAATCTGGGAAAATAATAAATTGATTAGGTGTTGGACCCCATCAAAAGCCCTTGGAAGCTTGGGAAGTTGATTGGTTATTGTGAAAAACCTCCTGGTTTCTCCAAAGCCTGAGAATACATAATCCCTGGTAACCAAAGAAGGTTTCTTTCTCTTGCTTGGTGACCCACATTAGTCTGTTCATGTGTGCCTTTTCTCTTGGGAGCACCGGACCATGCCTCCCATGCCAATTTAGCAGTGGCTGGGCTGTAGACTGACTGGGCTCTGAAGGGTCTAAGCTTCATATGAAGAAGAAGCTTTGGACACTAACTTTTTTCCAGCCCTGCTGAAGATATGATTGCACTTTTTCCATGGGAAAAGGGAAGGAGCTGGATGAGATATTGGAAAGCCACGAGGGAGACTCTGATTTTTCACCATCAAAAATCCTAGCCACACCACAATCTCCCATACATGGATTCTTGAAATGCTTTTTTCACAAGCCCATGGAAGAGCCTAATTTCAACCAACAACAAAATGAGCTTGATGAGAATCCAGTTTTTCTCAACCCTGGGCTAGCTATCTCTAAAATCAAATAATATTCACCTTGAGCATTATGTTAAACTTAAGCTAGTCTGGGGGACAAAAGCATAAGAAAAAAACAAACAACAAAAAACATACAAAAGAAAAGAGTAATAATCCACTAAATGTTAGGACAAACCTGGAGTGCCAGATTAGAATTTGAGAAAAGGATGGATTTAAAAGTACTCTGGGCTTTAAAGAATGGCAAGGTTTTCAATGTGTAGGTACAAAAAGAAAAGGAAGGTGTTTTGAGAATTTACTAAGTTCTGGCATTATGCTTTACAACAATAGAATACTGTTCACTAACATCCCTATGAAGAAATGTTAGTGCTATATCTCCATTTTACAGATGGATTAAAGCTCTAGTTTAAGATTCTTTCAGGAAGTCACATCACTAATACCTGCTAAAATCAAATTTAAATTTACTCTCCCAATTCCAAAACCCAAGCTATTTCATGTGTGAATAGTAGATAGAAAAGGTGAAGGTGGGGAGGAAAATATATTTCATTTTAAAGAGAGAATGCTTGTTAAAGAGCAATGTACAAAGTTCTCCTTCAGTCCTATATCTACACATCACCTAAAATAATTGCTATCTAGAAGGTAATCAGTGTATACTATAAAATACAGATAGAATGAAAGAAAAATAAATGTCAACATAGCAAATTTGTTAATGAAAAACAATTTAGAAAAATATCTGGTAATATAGATAAATCATTTTTAAAAAATTAAATTGTGAATATATTTGCAGGAAAGATAAATATGAATTAAAAAATTAATCATTATACATTTATCTTCTTCATTAAGTGCATATTTATAGACTGTCTAATAAATGTCAGACACTGAATTATGATTCAGTGACGCAAAACAAGAATAAGGCATTGTCTTTGTCCTTAAATTTTTTTTTATTGACTGCTCAGGAATTCAGATATGTGAGTCATTCATTGGCACTAACAAAATTAAAGTTTGTACAAGGTGGCTAATAAACAGGTTAGATGAACAGGTTTGGCAATAACATTTGTGTAGAACAAAAGTCTTAGACTATTTTCTTCTCATTAACCCATAGGTGCTAGAACAACTTAATGCAGTCTTAAATTGCATTTATCTTAATTCACTTAAAAATATCTATTATACCATAACCCATTTGGCTCAGTGAATAGAGTGTCAGCCTGTGGACTCAAGGGTCTTAGGTTCAATTCTGGTCAAGGGCATGTACATTGGATGCAGGCACATACCCAGTGAGGGGTGTGCAGGATGCAGTTGATTGATGTTTCTCTTGCATTGATGTTGCTAATTCTCTCTCCCTCTCCTTTACTCTTTGTAAAAAAAAAAATTAATAAAATATATTATAAAAAATATGTATTGTGACCCTACTATATATCATATACTATGCTAAGTGAGAATGGGTAAAGTATATAATCTTGGCTTCATAAAGCATACATTGTCTTAGGAAAGGCCACAGACTAATTCATATAGTAATTGTAAGTTATAATTCATATTAAGAAGGACAAATGTATAGATGTAGTGGAAGGTGTAACTGTAACAAATTACCACAAATCCAATGGCTTAAGACATTGACAATTTATTATTTTATAATTCTGGAGGTCACTGAACTGAAATCAAGGTGTCAGAAGGGTTGTGTTCCTTACAGAGATGCTAAGGGTGAATTCTTTCTCTTGCATTTTCCACATTTCCAGGTTGAAGGTCTTTTGTCACTTTATTCACTGTTTGTGTTCTGATTGACTGTTCAGAGCAATAATGACAGACTCCACTGGGCTCCCCTAGACATGTGGACACCTGCCCAACATGGAGAGGTGGGCTGAGGCTTGCAGCATCTCAAGGACCAGAGGGAGGGCCTGAAATCCCCCTTCACAACAGCCTACAACTGCCCTCTTCACCTCCCCACTGATCCTGATACCATGAACACTCAGGGATCACCAGGGGCATCTGACCCACTGGCCAAGATAGAGCAGGGGAAGTTTTTACATTTATTATACCAAAAGCTAGCAGAATGAATGGACAGAACCCCAGCTCAAAAGCTAGTGAGATAACCAGATTGAGAAAAGAAGCCTTCCCCTCACTATTCCTATAAGAACTGCAGGCTTGAACAGGAAGGCGAGATGGGACATAGTCCACCATTTTCCCAGGGCAGCAGCTGAATATAAATCTTTCCTTTTGTACCAGCACCTGTCTCCCAAGTGTGGCTTTCATTGTGATAGGCAGCAGAATCCGCTTGTTCAGCTTCATTATTACATCTACTTTTGTAACTCTGACTCTTGCTTTCATCTTTTCCTTAAAGAACCTCTTATATGAATGGGTTGACATTGATCATGAATATTTTCTCCATCTCGAGGTTTTTAATTTAAATATATCTATAAAGTCCCTTTTTCTAATTTAAGGGGGACCAGATTTTAAAACTCCAAAATATGACTTTGGAATATTGATTTTTAAGCTGGTGTTTCTTAAAATATATTTATTTCAGAAAGGAAGAGAAAAAGTGAGAGAATCATTGATCAACTGCCTTCTGCAAACCCCCAACTGGAATCCAGCCTGCAACCTGGGCATATGCCACCAGGAATTGAGCCTCAACCTCCTGGTTCATAGATTGATACTCAATCACTTACTGGGATAAGCTGGTTATTTTTAAGAAACAAAAGATTCAGAAAGAAATTTTGAAGCTCCCCTCCTCCTCTGCACCCTGCCTAATGGAATTCAGATAGAAAAATATGTTTAAAAGAGGGAACTATTCACTTTATCACTTTACCTTAGCATATGTGGATTAAGTGACATCCAGCCAGGATCCATTTATTTACCACATCGTTGCTCTTTCTCATCTATCTGTGACCTGCCTACTTTCTCTCTGAAATCTTAGAGGTTACACATTCTCTTAGAAAGTAGAAGGAAAATTATTTTTTACACTCCCCAGAGGTAACATTCATAGGTGATGGTAATTAGGATATAAACCTATTTGGATGCCAAAATAGAGATAAAGGGAAATAAGACAATTGAAAAAGCAGAATTTTAATAGAATGGTCAGAAAATTCTAAATAGACAAAACTTATTACTTTATTCAATAAAGTAGTTTCAATGTAAGGGAAAAGATTGTCCCACTAATTTCTGAGCATTCTAAGTCATTTTCAAAATACTTTTTTTTTAAATCTTTAAATATAAATTTTAAAGAATTTTTGGCAAACTAGAATATACAATATTTTTAAATCTGGAATTTGAAGGCATAGAGAGACTGAAAATATTAATATAGCCTGGTTATTTTGATTTTGTACCTTTTCTCTAAGAGAGTCTCATTCACAGTTAAGATTTATTTCCCCTTTTGTCCACCCAATAATGACCCATGCAATTAGAGATAGCAATCAACTTACTAATATTCAGACAGAAATAATTTTTAGCATATTTTACATCTATTCACTTAAGAAACCTTTATAGACTTCCTGACATTTATATACCTTGAGAATTTAAATTTAAATAACTACACAATTACTATCATTGATTGTTTATGTCTGTGTGTGTATGTGTGTATATTAATAACAATCTGTCAATTAGCAACATACTACTTTTACTCTTTTCTTCTTTGAAAATATTCTTGCTTTGTGGAGGGGGGATTTAAAAATTAGGATATCCCTTGATTATATTGATTTCCTCTGCCCCAAACAAGAAAACACACCCTTGCAAGGAACTTTGAGTTATTTTTCTGAAGAATAGTGGTAGAGACAGAAATGTGTTCTTGAGATGCCTATATAGGTGCATGTAGTAATGCTTTACATAAATATTCAGGATAAAGTAAAGTGAAGCCTGGTATATTATCCATTCTCAAGATGGAATTTTCATTTTCTGCAAATAGGCCAAAATTTCACATCTATGCTTCCAATTTAACTATATTCCTTTTTATCTTAACTATCTATCTATCTATCTGAGCCATATATAAAAGCCTAATATCCTAAGTGTCCAATTGAGCAGTCTTCTGACCAGTTGTTATGACATGCACTGACCACCAGGAGGGAAGATACTCCAATTGGTAGGTTAGTTGCTCCTGGGGTCTGGCCAATCAGGACAGTGTGAGATGGGGTCGGACATGCCCTGGAGCCCTCCTGTGGTCCTTCCCACAGTCCCTCCATAGCTATTAGCCATAATCAGCCTGGATCAGGACTGGGCGAGATGCTCCTGATTGGCCCTGATCACTGGCCAGGCAAAAGGACCTCACCCATGCACAGTTTCGTGCACTGGGCCTCTAGTTTTAATATAAGAACTAATGTCCTCTCTTTTGCTCTTTTTGCTCTCTCAAAGTCACTCATAATTATATCAAGTCATATATTTATACTAGTGGCCCTACCAAACTTAGTATTTATTCATTTGTCTATTCACTTATTTTATTATTTATTGTTTTATATTTAATCAAATATTTCAGAAAAGTCCCCAACTTATACAAGTACAGGTGATCTTTGATCTTTCCCTTATGATTACTTAAAAACTGATTACTGAAAAATAAATCTCATATTCCTCCAAGCTTTAAAAGAATCCACAAACAGACCCACTTATAATACCACAGCAATTACATCTTTAGGCTGAAACAATGGAGACAATGAAACAATTAAATACAAGCCATTGCAAATTGTTTTTGTAAATAGTCCTTAAAATATTTTCATGGGCATGAGTATCACTTTTGGATTTCCTAGGTAGCCAGCCTGAAATATAGACAATTGGGTTAATGTAGATATTTATTTTTGTTGTGATGAAATAATCTAGCATTTTAAAATGTGAATAAGAATAGCATATCATAGGAAAAAATCAATAATAATAAGAATCATCCAAGCCTTCTCAAACTTTACAAAAACATAGTAAGTGGAGTATATTATGTGATCTCAATATCCCACAAGATCCAACTCATAAAGACAGTGTTATACATGGATTATAATATATTCTGAGAGGAAGCCAATGTGCCTTGCTTTCTCTGCCTGAGTCTATGCTAGGGAAATGATGAGCTCCCATCCTCAGCTAGGGACATGGCATCTGAAAATATTTCTCATTTGATCCTACATTCTTATACACACACACACACACACACACACACACACTGGACTTCAGGCTCTCTTTCCTTCTGAAGTGCAACAGTACACTTTCTAGTATTATATGTTGTGACTGATGCTTTATCTGGCTCCTGAATTTGTTCTTTTATCTTGGTTGTATCTGGGCTGTCTTTATGCAGAGTTTGACCTGATGTAGAGTGTGAAAGCCTTGAGTCTACTATCCACTCTCTTTACTTCCCAATGCCAAAAGCCTTCTTACTACATTAAATGATTTTGATATTTTAGGGGGGAAAAAGTATATATGCATCCATATGAGAAATTTAGGCCTTGGACAAATCTTGGACCCTCCCTCTCCATCCTCTTTAAAGATTATCAGTTTCTCCAATCACTCACCTAGTAAAATTAGAAGCCAAGGAGTCACTCTTGGGCTCCCTTCTCTGGGACTGGCCCTCTTCATTTATCAAGTGGGATCTAGTGAAAGATCAACAGTGGACAAATGTTACTTATAGACTATTAAATTCCTTCAGAGACATCTCTCATATCCTCAGGTTTCCCTCTGAACATATCACTCTTTCATTGACTTTCAAAACCCCTTCCAAAAGCTAGCCCAAATGGTAGGAGAGTCTCCCATTCTAATCCTCCACTGAGGCAATTGACATCATGGTAGACTGAGAGAACAGAAAGACAGAGACCCAGTCATTAGAAAGGAGGCCCAGGAATTGGGTCATAACTTAAGAAAGAAAGGGGCTACACAGAATAAATTGGACACAGTATAGCTTTATCCTGGCCCCTTTAGTCAGGTGTCCTGTCAAGAGGCCACGGGGCAGCTGAAACTCCTACCACCGCCTTTCCCAAGCTTACATCACTGTATGGGAAGACTTTAAATGAATAAACAGGCACTTTTGTGAAATAATGTGAGCCTGTATGGGTAGACAGGCTTTCCTGGAGAGCTAGAGACTGAACTATTGTTAAGGGTCACCTGGCCTTGGTGCTTCTTTTTCCTCTGGAAGCAAGTGTGATTGGAGAACAAGAAGCTCTCTTATTGCCTTTGCCATCGTCTTCTCCACGTGTATCTCCTTTGACCACCCCACAAGAGGAAGGCATGTCAATATTGTTGGGTACATTCATTATTTTCTCTTGTCTATTAATACACAATTGTGTTAAAATTACAAGGAACATTCCAAAACATATTGAAAGCTAAGTATTCTCAATAAGTCCACTGAAATAAGTTAGCTGAATGTTTTTATTATTAATCTTTTCAGAAAAATATACTCTGAAGAAATGCCAGGTGATCTTTATGTTGCCCTCTGTTTTGGAAACTTTCTATGTCAGGAACCTTAAAACTTCTGAAGGAAAATAATTTATTACTAAACACATCTATTGTAAGAAAGATGGTTTGACACACATTTGGCAAACCTGTCTTAGTAATTCCCATGTTTTGTAATTTTGGGAGATGTACTAATTCACAAAATAGCATGTATATGTTGTCTGTAGAAGTGCTTCAAATAATTCAGGCAAAAAGATTCTTATTAAGTGTTCTCTGGGTTCAGCACCATAGGTGCAGGGTTCACATGGTGAGGAAGGTGTGGTGATAAAAGTAGAAGCAACCGTCATCTGAGTCCTGGCCAGGTACTCTTTCCATGACCCCATGGCTTCTCTGAAGAAACTCTGAAACCTCTCTCTCTCTCTCTCTCATACACAAACACACACACACACACACACACACACACACACACACACACACACATGTTTCTTAATGTGGTAAAGAGGGCCAGGTTAAAAAGAATTTTCTTGTTAAAGCACATTATTTGTCAAGGAAAAGTAAAAGCTGGATGAGTTCATCATGATCTCCTCCCTGTTTAGGACCCTGAGAACAAGAAAAGTGCTGCAGTCTTTGGTCTGCTTTGTGCTGGAACCTCAGCTCTTTGTGACAATATTCAAATTGTGACAGTTATGTGGTTTCTGACTTCAAAATCAACCCCAAGATATAAATTACATCTCAAAACCATTGAGGATACAGTTCTTAAATTATTTTGAATTTGAATTATGACTGGTGACAAATGACCCTTTATTATTATTATTATTATTATTATTATTATTATTACTAGTGTAAGGTTGCAAAAATCAGGATTGGGCCGGAGTTAACACAGCTCAGCTTAAAATCATATCCCCCAGTTACATCCTGTAATTACAGTCTCAGGGTTGAGAACAGAGACAGGAGACATGGTCCAGATGTCCCAAGGGAGTAACCCAGAGATAACCATCAGTCCCATCCCATTATCGAACCCCATGGTAACCAGAATTATTCGGAGTCTGTAGAGTGTGAGATGTGTGCAGGTATGAGGAAATAAAACTCTGTGTTGACCTTGTATAACCCTGTTGCTTGTCACATAGTATATAAGCTCAGCTTTGTATCAACTCAGGGCTCTCAGCCTCTGCTCTGCTTTCAGAGTATGTTGTGAGCCCCAGCATGCTGGTGAATAAACCCTTTGCTGTTTGCATGAGAAAGTCTCTTGGAGGCTTCCTTTGAGCGGGCGAGCGTTTCGACCCTAACACTAGACACCCAGTGCAGGCTGCCAGCCAGGGCCTTTCTTCCTTTCGTGCCACCCCCTAGTGGTCAGTGCATGTCATAGTGAGTGTCAAACTCCCAAGGAGACAATTTGCATACTAGCCTTTTATTATATATGATTATTATTAGTAGTACAGTGGTACCTAGAGATAGGAGTTTAATTCGTTCTGTAACCTTGAGGTGTGGGAAACTATGAGACGCTTGAGTCATGGTAAACTTGTGGGTCCGTGTGCAGCTGGCCGATCCTCGCGATTACCCCTATCTCAAATGTTGCTTGTATTTCAAAGCAAAAATCGCTCGCTCGACGGCTCGTATCTCAAAAATCTCGTATGTTAGGGCACTAGTATCTCGAGGCACCACTGCAGTAGTATTAGTATTATTATTAAACCCTAGAATACAATTTGGAAAAGGATTAGAATGTATTAGTATGGCAGCTGAGCTAGAATTGGCTGACACCTCTATTTACCCTGGTAAGTATGTAAGGGAAGCAGCTAGGTCAAAATTCTGCCTTTCTCTAACAAGAAGACCAAAGTGAAGCCATCTTGTAGTCATACACATTCAGCTGCTGGACAAAGTTTGTGTATCAAAGCTTCAACAAGATAGCATTCCAGGGCTAATATGTTGGGACCCTGGGGATACAGGCTTATAATATCTTATCATGGTTTAAGGTGTTGCTTCACCATATGCTAATATGCCTGCATTCCACTCTGAAGGAGCAAAGCTGTGAAGGGGCAAGGACCAGACCGCATTCCCCCCATAAGGAGTCGAATTAAGGTCAGGGTAACCTCAGGCCTGGAGGCAGTAAAACCAGGAACTGGTGGGTTTCTTACACAAACACCAGGTACCTGAGGCACACCCAGCTCTGAGAAACCACAGGGTTGTACAAACCACCCTTAAGAAGGACATCTGCATTCCAAGCTGCTTGCTTAATCAGAGTTTAGATAAAGAGTAATGCTTAGCCAATTAAAGTTAGCCAAGTCCTCCTGCGCTGAGGATAAAAAGCACTTGCTACAGAGGTTCGGGGCTCTCGTGCTTCCCTGCTGTGTCAGTGGAACTGGGATCCTGCACTGGAGTTCGTAATAAAGGCTTCCTAAATTTTTCAATTGGCTGTCTGGTGGTTGTTTTTCTCGGGTGGGTTCGAGTCCCACCTGGGTCGCCCCACAACAAAGCAAGGGAAAGGGGAGAATACATTTCATTTAAGTACATCAACTAGACATAGCATATGTTGGGGTGGGGGGAGGTGGAATTTTCCCCTCTACCCTTTAGTTCTTATGGCTGAACTAAAGATAAAAATATAAAATTGACACAAGACTAGATTGAAAAGAGAAAAACCAGTTTCACACGTGGGAATAAAATGAGGCTCAAAGAAATGATCAAATCAGGCACAATTTTAGACCTTTTTAGACAAAAAAAAAGTTGTGAGAAATTGACAAAACAAGGATATTAGTGTTCATGAGAAAGAAATCTAAGCAAGGTTTAGGCTTAGGAAGGAAATTAGGAAAGGCCTATTAGGATTATTTATACAGGCTTTTCAACTCTGGTTTTTATGAGTCTGTGATCAGATTGCCTCTCAGCCCTCAGTAGCACGAAGAGCACTTCTCACATGGACTTAAGTTCCTGCTCTTAGAGAGACAAAGGAGCATCAGAGAGCTCCTCCTGCTCCTGCTGTTTCTCAAGTGATTTTAACTTGAAATAATCAATACAACATTGTGGGATTTCTTGGGGCAACCTACCCTGGGTCCAGACACACATATATATAATTTCTCTTTGGACAAAATCCCAATCATTTGGCCAAAGATAGCTGCAAGAAAGCTCGTAGGGAAAACAAACAAAGGAAACATAAACTTTAGCTGGACTAACCTGGGTTCAATTGAAAGGTCCATTACTGTACAAGAATGAAAATGGATACTGATTAATAGTCCCCTTCGCAGCTTCTGAGAGTGCCTGACAGATTAATACCTGGAAACCAGAAGTGGTGGCAGGCTATCAGCTAACCTTGTCACCCAAAGATCTCTCCCTTTGTGCCAGTTTTGGCCCCATGCCCATTTTCTGTACTGTGTCCCGATTTACCTGTTCTCATATCCTCCTAGGTTAGCATGCATTTTCCCTCTCAAAGTACCCTGGTTTAACACACAAGTCATCTGGTCACCTTATCTGTGAACTTCATGCAACACTTTGTCTACAACCCCAACCTCCTGCCCCAGTCCCAAACTGTGAGGAAATACTAGACTGGTGTGGAAGAAAATAAAAAAAAAATAAAAAAAATTATTATTTCTAGGTTTTTTGTTGGCCTAATAATTAAATTGACCTCAAATTAATTACAAAAGAAAAACACAAAAAAAGTAATATGTATACATGGGTGAGAGCCAGGAAAACTGAGTAAGTCCCCGAAGGGACTGAAGCCACCACCTTACATACAATCTTCAATAAAGACTAAAGAAGATATTGGGGGTGGGGAGCCATTTATGACATTACCAAGAACAACCCAGTAAACAAGGGTGAGGTTTTTTACAGATTTAAACTCTTGCCCTAGTATTGATAAGAATGTCAAGAGATAAGGTTATCCTTCTCTTCCTGGTACAGCTAGGGAAACACCCTTTCAAATGGAGATTTCTCTCAAACTAAGTAAATATCTCTTGCAAAAGGATAACTTCTACTCAGTTTGAGAGCTTTTCTATGCCTGCAATTTCATAAAAATGATCAGCCTAAAAGAATTCTTACATCAAAGAGATTTATTGGGGCTTGAAAATTTTGTTCCCTTACACTAAACGTAAACCTGAGGCACAATTTCCAGCTCCGACCAGAGATGTATGACTTTTTTTCCAGTAGGAAACTTCCTTCACAGGTACAGAAGTTAGCAGAAGTCCTTGCACACAGTGGTAGACACCATGAGACCACATGATTATTTTGTTCTTGAACAATAAATATTGCCAAGTTTTAAGAAGGTAAGGCTGAGAATAAATTGTTGATTCTGTTCCTTCTTTCAGTCCCATAGTGAGTGTAGTTTATTTTTTTCTGGCATTTATACTCAATGTTCTACTGGTAAATTGTTAACCCTGTGATGTGATATTCTTGCAATTGCATCTGAACTAAAAGATTCTTAATATTACTTAGCGTTGGCAGTTTAGTTGTTTCATTATACTCTTTCTATTACTGCTATACCACCAAAGACAATCTGTCCACTTTATCAACACTAAAAGATGTTATTTTAATATTATTTTTTTCATACAATCTTTGGTGTTATAGGGATTCAGAACAGACATCACCAAAATGCACCAATTTGGCATGTGAATAATTTGGGGCTGAAGGCAATCAAGACCCTCCGGACTCATCAGGAATGTTTCTCTCTCCCTTAAAGAATTTCAATTAGGAGCCTTGCCCATGAAAAGACTTAACAGAAATAACATTTTATGACCTAATTACAGGGAAAGGCAAACTACTATTAAATATCTGATCTTTTTATTGTCCTGCAATAACCTTCCTCACCTCTGAAGCTTCAAGGTATCTTACATAAACCTGGGTTCAGAACTCCCTACTGTTAAGCCCGGAACGCAAGCCACACTCACGGAGCACCAAGAGACGATCTCATGTTAAAAACAAAGGGTTTATTCACCAGCATGCTGGGGCTCACAACATACTCTGAAAACAGAGCAGAGGCTGAGAGCCCCGAGCCTTTGTTACATGACCGTTTTATACTGGGGGTCGGGGGGTGGAGAGCTGTTTGAATTACTGAGTTGGTCTATCCTGATAGGCCAGGTAGGGGCCGGGGTCTGCTTACGCAGGTACGGGATATGGAGTCAGGAAGCAGTCTAATAGCAGGAAGGAGTGGTTTTGCCTTATTAGGTTATCTCCCGGCACATTCTTGCTGGATTACCTAATGGTGGGTTGGGTAACTGGCAAGTTTCTTTGTCTTGTTAGGGGCGTAGTCACCTAAGATGGAGGAAGCTGGAAAGAATTCTCCTTTCACTACATACCTATTTCCCTTTCTGTCTCTGACTGTCTCATGTAATTGGGGTTCTCATGCTTCCATATGTAAATACATTTAGTTTTTCTCTTATTAATCTGTCTTGTATAGATTTAATTATTAGGCCAGCTGAAAGAACTTTGACAAGATGAGTCCTTCAGAATATTTCCAAGATTTACAAAAGGGAGAGATGCCAGAGAGGAAACAGATGTTCAGCTGTAGACAGGAGAAAGGGGCTGCAGAGGTATGTCACAGGAGCAAGGAGGACATGGGGCAGCTTATCTCATGGTTATGGATATAGGAAGTAGGGTCTGAGAGTAAGAAATGCTGGGTGACATTGGGCTACTTATTTGTCTGAGAGCTAAAAGCATATGGGAACCAGAGATTAGGCTCTGCATTGCAGTGGCTACGTCATCTTACCTTGAAAAGAATATTTAAATTTAGCTGGAGATTTTCTAGGTTGCTGGCAGGATATGCGTCTCTGGTACATTGTTGTTGATAACTTTTGCCTAGCTCGGTGCTTTTTCCAAGTGATAGTGTTAATCAGAGGTCAAGCCAGGTCTATTTCTGTATCATTTTCACCTTCCTCTATGTTCAGCTTCTCCTGATTTAGCACTCTGTCCTCTAACAAGTCCCTGAATATGTCCTTGCCCATTGATTCAGTAAAAAAAAAAAAAAAAAAAAAAAAAAAAAAAAAAAAAAAAAAAAAAAAAAAAAAAAAAAAAAAAAAAAAAAAAAAAAAAAAAAAAAAAAAAAAAAAAAAAAAAAAAAAAAAAAAAAAAAAGCACCCAATCTGCTAAAGACAATAGATTGCCAAAAATCAGAAGTATGATGGGAAATGGCCACCCATTCCCTTCCCATTGTGGTTCGGGAGTCCCACAAAAATGACCTGTTGGTAGTTGAATTTCCCCTCTTTTCATTTATTTTCTGCTGATGGACTCTAGTGCTGTCAGAACTACACAGCTATGTTTATATATGTGTGGAATCTTCTCCTTGGTCTCCCTCCGTGAGTCATTTAATTAGTTCTTAAAAATGCAGCACCCAATTTTCACTTCAGAGAACCCTCAGTTTATAAGAACCAGTCCTAATCCCACAAACCTTTCTAACAAGGCCAACAGTCCATCATGCTCTTTCCTTGCAAAGACAGGCAACCTCAGTCAAATTTGGCCCATTCAAGGAATCAGAGGAGATTTAGAAAAGAAGCACAATGCATTAATAAAGACCCAGATCCTTCAGGACTTTTTCATCTTCTTCCAGAAACTCAGGGGACTTTTGGCTTGTCATCCCATCCTTTTTTCACTCATAAAAGAAAGCAGAGCCTCTGGCTGAAGAAGCAAAGCTAGTTTGGCAGTTTTCTGCCAGCAAGGAAACTTTCCTTCCTCCTTATTTGTGTCTATCTACCCTCATTCCAGTTTTCTGCAACTTAACTAAAATAATGAGAAGTTTGAAAACAGATATTATCTTTGTCAAAGATGTCCTCAAATGTCACCTTTTTTTTGTTTGTTTTTTGTTTTTTGTTAAAGGTTTATTCTTCATGACTGTCCACAAACTTTTGAAAAAGTAAGAGAAATGAAATACTAAAAGCTTATTGTCCCTTTCTTTTTTTAAATATATTGTTTATTGATTTCAGAGAGAAAGGGAGAGGGAGAGAGAGAGAAATATCAATGATGGGAGAGAATCATTGATTGGCTGCTTCCTGCACACTTCCCATTGGGAATCGAACCTGCAACCCAGGCATGTGCCCTTGACCAGAATGGACCCTGAGACTCTTCAGTCCACAGGCTGACGCTCTATCCACCATGTCAAACTGGCTAGAGCTGTCACTTTCTCTTTTTTTAAATCAGGGTTTATACATAGTCTTGTACTTAGAACTGTGAAATAGAAAACTACACAAATCCATACCAACTTTCTTATTACCTTGAGCATGCTTCTGGTCTCTCCCAGACTCAGCCAGAGATTTCCTGAGATGTGTAGTTTTCCAAAGTCATTCCCCCTGCTATCTGAATAAGGTGTGGGAGATCACTGTAATCCAATGAGAGAGAAGAGGGGGAGCGGAATACCTAGACCCCAAGAGACTGTCATAGGTAAGCTAATAATTAATGCCATTGACACATAGGAGAAAATTGAGCTGGGAAGTTCAGAGATAGGAAAATAATACTGAATTTATTTTTCTTTTTTTTTATTTGAATAGTTTTACTGAAATTAAATGACAATCAAAATAATATGCTGCCATATACAAAGATTAGAATGTAATTGTCACTAAATTTCAATGTGAACACAAGATCAAAGGGAATATGTGAAATTCTAAAACATATATTTAACACTTTATTTGATTCCAATAATTACCAATCTATCTTTGAAACACTGTTTTTGGAATTCAGATTAAATTCTGATATATATATATAATATATAAATATTTTATCATTCTACCTTAATTATTTTTGAATACTAATTTTTTAATACTATACAAATGCTCTATCATTTTAGAGTAAGCAGTTCATGCTGAGAAGCACAAATTTTTATGTTTGATATCAAGATCATTTAGCCAACATACAGGTTTTTCATATATCTGAAATATTCTATTAAATGGCCTTTAAAAATGTTATTTTAACATAAAATCAATTGGGGACCCTTCTTGTAACTTACATAATTAATATGAATATATTTGGAGGAGAATACCTTTCCTATCTTTTTTGTTTTTTTTAAACAAAATTATTTTGAGTGCTAGTAAAATTTTAGGCCAAATTGAATTAAAAATTGTAATGATCAAGTTTTGATATTTGCTTATCTTTTCCAAGTCTGAGAAAACTGAACCATAAGAAAATGAGTTCTTTTTTATACACACAAAATGAACAGGTTTGATTAAAGAAGACTGACAAGTGCATATTGGCAGTACATGTATTGATTTCAGGTGAGGAGGGATGGAGTCAAAAGGAGAATTTAAGTGGCAAATCTGAAAAATCAAATTAAGGGGAGGACAAAATTATTAGTCTAAATTATTAGTCTAAATTATTAGTCTAAATTATTAGACTTTCCTCTTAGCTTTGCTGGGTGAGATGTGTTATACCTTATGATGAATAAGAAAACAAAGATGTGAATATTGCCCTGGGTTTTCAAGGGCCACAACTACCTTGCAGACAACTAAAAGCACCTTTAACCAGATGAGAACATAATGATTTATGCTGTGGATATGGGAGCCAAATTGGTCTAAAAGACTACTAATATTTTTTTTCCAGGAAAAATGAGTTAACCTGCTTGATTGCAAACTAGGTACACACCTTGCATCATAAATATAATTCTTTTATATCTTAGTTTAACATAAATTGAGATGTTAATATGAGTCATGATAAAACTTTTCCTGTATGAGGATGAATGTGAAGTATATAATCATTAATTTGAACAGGGTATTCCTTTAAAAACAATTGTGATTGCACATCTTGTGGCTAAGCAGTGTGTCTGGCAGAGGATTTTGTTACTTTCTGCTTCTCAGCAATACTTTCAGAAGTCAGGAAATTAAATCGGGTGATAACTACCTGTCCTTGCTTTCTCTACTTAGAGTGACCACACTCAATCTTTTACTCCTGTCCAAATTGCCTTGTAAGATACCTTTTTCTGTGTCATTTGATAAATTTAAAATGACATCCTGTGATCCATTCTGAGTTAAGTTTTGTGTACAGTGACAAATATCAGTCAACTTTCATGTTTTTTGCATGTGGCTTTTCAATTTTCCCAGCACCATTTACTACTTATTACCTATTGTATGTTTTTGGCTTCTTCATAAAAAACTGTTACTGGTGGAAGGTGAGTTCATCAGCTACTACGAGGAACATAATTTCTTGAGGCCTCTGTGATAAGATGTAGTTTCTATGGAAGGCTTTATGATGATGTAAAATTAAGCAGATTCTCCTCCAAGGTTCCTTTCCTGTCCATTTCACAATGGAAGTAACCCAATCTTTGCTTTTAATGGGGCCAGAATTAAGGCCACTGCTCAGAGTTTCTATTCCACATTAAAATCCAGTCTGGTCCAGCTTCTGGCTAGTTGTGTTCCCAGCTGAAGTCCATTGTGTTTGGGGTCCACAAAGCCATGGGACATGTGGCTGCTTAAGGCCACGTAACTATGGAAAGAGAACAGGTGGACACATAGCAAAGGAAGAGCAAGAGTGAAGGTTTTTAACCAAGAGTTTCTTCGAAATAGCCAATTTACTTTTCAAGATCTCACTCACTACTTGAGGGATCCAACCCTAACCTAAACCATTGATCCCCACGCTAGACTGACAGGCAAGCACCTCCTCAACTTCTACTGTGCATGTGCCTATCACAACCTTCCCACAACAACCCAGTACCAGATGAGGGAAGGGAGGGGAGTTAACCCCCATAGAGGAGCGCTGCTGTGTGAAGCTGTAGCTTCCTAGGTGACCATGCTTAAGATATCTGCCTTCTCTTTGCTTTCTTTTCTTTATTAATGTTAATTAGCTAAATTATGATAACAAAACCATATATACATATATATTTATTTTTCTGGGCCCTCAATTCTGTTCCATTGGTCTGTGTGTCTATTTTTCTGTCAATATCACACTACTTTGATTATTGTCACTTTGTAATATAATTTGAAGCCAGGGAATGTTATACCTTTGACTTGCTTCTTTTTTCTCAGGATTCTCTCTCATCATTGGTATTTCTATCTCTTTCTCTTTCTCCCTTCCTCTCTTAGAAATCAATAAAAATACATTAAAAAAAAGAAATTAAAAAACAAAACAAAACATGAGATTCCACCTCACACCTGTTAGAATGGCTATTTTCAACAAGATAGAAAATAATATTGTAAGGTTGCAAAAATCAGGATTGGGCCAGAGTTAACACAGCTCGGCTTAAAATCATATCCCCCAGTTACATCCTGTAATTACAGTCTCAGGGTTGAGAACAGAGACAGGAGACATGGTCCAGATGTCCCAAGGGAGTAACCCAGAGATAACCATCAGTCCCATCCCATTATCGAACCAGATAATATGCGGAGTC
>PVJN01015376.1:24217-44577 GCA_004026805.1 Lasiurus borealis | reverse complement strand
CTGTATCGAAACCTGTATTCCTTATTTTTGCCACCAGGTGGCGAAGTTGCACCCTAAAAGCAGAACTTCAGTTCTGTCATTATATAATTGCAGAGGCGGTTATAGACCAGTAAGTGAATTACGTTGGAACTGAGACTGTGAAAAACCGGACTTCTTGTGTAACATTGCTTTCCCTCTTGAAATATGATATGTATTTTCCATTGTTTATCTCTAATTCCAAGAGCTCCATGTACCAGACTTGTATTTCTATCTGGAGGTGTACAGTTTTACCTTCCCCCCACAAATACTTCAAAATCAAAATATTCTGAGTTGAAGTACCTACTTATTCCCAAGTAGCACAGCTTCTTTGTCATTCCCTGGCCTTGCTGATTGCAACATCAGTTGTTCTGCTTCCTAAATTAAGATACTTAGGTATTTATTTTCTAATCCTCTTACTCTTGGTTTTCATGTTCAGTGAGCATTTACTGAAGGTTTTGGTCCGTTCCATCTCTGTTATATGTTTTGTATTCCTCCCTTCCTTTCCAATGCGGATGTTGTCCCTGCCCTGTTTATGCATTAACTATGTCTAGCTTTCTTTCCGGCGTCCTGCTCCCCAATTTATTTGCTTTTCTTCCTATTCCATGTTGTTTCCAGAATTATGATTTTAATTATAGATATGCTGAAGTTGTTTATTTGCTCACTTTTGAGGCCTTCCCTATCGGCTGCCGCCTGCATGGCCCCTAATAGGGATCGAGCCCGTAACTCAGGCGTGTGTCCTCACTGGGAATCGAACTGTGACCTCTAGATTCATAGGTTGATGCTCAACCACTGAGGCATGCCACTGGTCCTAAATTTTACTCTTCCTTCACAGTCCAACTCAAGTATCCCTACTTACATGAAGCCTTCTTGTTTTCCAGCAAGAATTATATTTTTTTGCTTATAAAGGATACCTTTATGAATATAATTCCTTTATTTATATTGGTATATTTCAGCATTTGCCACCGACTGCCCTGTTAGTATACTTGTTGTCAATGTTTCTTTCCTTCTTACTAAATTTTGAACAACTGGAGGGCATACTGTCCTTTACATCTTCGTTTTCGTACACGCCTAGTTTAGGTTCTAGAAATAGTAAGTATTCATTGAACATTTTTTTCCTTTTTATTGAATTTATTGGGGTGACACTGGTTAACAAAGTCTTAAAAGTTTCAGGTGCACACAAATACACAGCACATCACCTGTACATCGTATTGTGTATTCACATCCCATGTCCAATCTCTTCCCATCACCCTTTATCTTCTCTATACCCGATCCACCTTCCCCCACACCCTTCTTCCCGGCAATCCACACACTGCTGTCCTGTCCATGAGTGCTCATTGAATATGAGTGGAAATAAATTGAATCACTGAACTGACAATTAGATAATCAGGTCTTTCCCTTCTCTTTTACCTATTGCCGTGTTTACAATAATTGAATTTATTTATAGAATCCAGTACTGCATTTTTCTCTGCCTCCTGGATTAAGAGAACTAAATTATTGGTTGTTACATCTAGAGTTCTGCCGTTTTTTAGACTTCCCCAGTGATGATGGGCATTTTAAATGCTTTAACATTTTTCAAAAGAAATTCTTTTATGCCTGTTTGCTTTGACCCATCATACTTTAGTCGGACTTTAAAGAATTTGATTTAATACTTTGCTGTTTTCTATTTTCTACAATTTATTAGGTAGACTGACCTATATTGCAGTTTGTCAGGGCCAAATCCTGGCTTATACCTGTTGTCCCAGCATAATTACTTAGTTTATTTTTAAATATTTATTTAAAACTTTTTTATTTTTTATTGAATTTATTGGGGTGACATTGGCTAATAAAATTATACAGGTTTCAGGTGTACAATTCTATAATACTTGCCTACTGAATTGTGTCTTCACCACCCCCAGCATAATTATTACGAGCACACATTTGATGCTTTCGGAGGATTTCTATGTGATATCTACGGAAACTACTGCATAGTAATTCTTAGACTTATGGAAAGTTCTCTGTGGAATTATATTGTAGAAAATATTACTTCCAGTTACTTAGTCTACAATATTTATTGAGTGTATACTTTAAAATAGTAGTTTATATAGAGAAGTACAAAGACAATAGAAGATGTTTTGTGTCATAAGAATTTTTAACCTGATAAGTCAGAATTAATGATGTGGTTATATAAACATAACTAATTGAAATTGGTGAAAACGAACATAGCAAAATATAACTTAGAAATATATGGAACCAAGTAGGGTAGTTTGGGGAGGTATTTTTTTTAATATAATATGTTTTTAGTTATTTCAGAGAGGAAGGGAGAGGAAGAGAGAGATAGAAACATCAATAATGATGAGAGAGAATCATTAATTGGCTGCCTCCTTCACACTCCCTACTGGGGACTGAGCCTGCAACCCAGGCGTGTGCCCTGACCAGGAATTAGACCCTGATCACCTGGTTCATAGGTCAGTGCTCAACCACGGAGCCACACCAGCTGGGCTCTATCTTCTGTTTAACACACTAGAGACAGAATGAGATAGTTTGTTAGAATACTTCTTTCCAGGTTAACCTTTTGCACGGTCCATACATGATCTTAGAACTATATTTTCTTTCAATTTCAACTCACCTTTATATCATCTGCCTGTATCTTTGAAATAATTTCAGTGACCATTCCTCTATGTCTCTGTCTGGATTTTTACTTTTCATGTAGAGACATTTGATCATAGTTATTTGCCTTTGCCTTATAGAAGTTTCACCTTTTAGTCTGCTGTCCTCTCGGTTTATTTCTCTTATTCAAAATCTAAGGGAGTTAATTCTTTCAGAGTATGACTTTAATATACGTATTGATCATTTGAAGTACAGTAAGTCCTTTCTTAATGTTGTCAGTAGGTTTTGCAACTTTAAAGGAAACGAAACATAATGAAACCAGTTTTGCCATGGACTAGTTGATATAAAAAAGAGTTAGGTTCCTACACCATCTCCTCAATGCTCTATTGAAACAGTGTTGAGTGAAAGGAACTGAATGAAAGGAGGTTTTTGAAGACCTGCATTAGTTGCTTTTCAGTCATATTTCAGATATTATAACCCAATATCCATTCTCCTAATAGTGATATTTGACTGACTGAGACTCTATTGACTACTATTTCTTGAAAGCATCTATAAATTATTTTTTTAACAAGCTTCTTTTGAGTGTTATATATTCCCTTATAAAACTATAAATAGTTGTGCTTTGGTATTAATAATTATAATTAATGGTAGCATTAGAAGGAAAGTGAAGCTAGAAACACAGTAAGACGGAGTAACTTGTTAGCCACTGGCGGTGGTTTTGCTAGCCAGCTGCATTCTTTTTTAAGCCTTTGCTGATAAAATAATTGGTTAACCCTGAAATTACTATTTTTGAGACTCCCTAATTTATTCCAACACTAATGTGCATCTTGGATAACTCAAGTCATTCATACGTGAAAAGTATAAAATTTAATGAATTATAACAGGTTATTAACTAATATTAGCATATACATTCATATAATCCTTTCTCACTGATCTTACAGTTTATTGGTAGCAGAAGTGTATGTGGGAATCTGTAGTCAGGGAGTATATTGCTTCTGGGCTGACTTTTATGGCAATATTAATGTTACAGACTGACTTACCATTTGGCTTTCCGATAGATACCAGATGAAGCAGTTCTGATATTGGTCCAGGATGTCATGGGCAAGGCTACCAAATCGGACTGTCACACTGAGGTGGACAAGGGTGAGGGTTGGCGAGTGTAAAAACGGGATTTAGATTTTTTTAGTAAAGTGAATAAAGTGGTAACAAATGAAACTGATTTGAGGCAAATGCCTACTTGCATTTTGTTCACTGCATATTTTCATTTTTTATAGCTGATGGGGTAGGACAGGTCTGGGATGAAGCAATTGGGAAGTGTCCTTTGGAAGCTCAAAGAGACCAGACACTAGATTTGTCATGTTGGATACTGAAGCTTAACGAGCAAGAATAGTCTTTTTAAGGCTCATGCAAGGTTTAGCTTATCTCATTAGCATTAAAAAACACACACACAGGGAGTCAGAATCAAAGCTTCAAATGCAGATAAAGTTACATTTTCTTATTTGATAACTTTAATTGTTCAAGGATTTAGGCATCTAAATTTATCAATCCATAATGGCATGAATTAATGGTTCGTCATGGTGGAGCCTTAGAAGTCCTTTATAGTCATTTGCGCGGTAGCATCTGTGCTTATATTCTCTGCCTTTCTGCGTGTTACTATAGATAAGCTCTCCCTGACCTAGCTTTGCATAGCACCCTCCTATTTTTATCTCCTTAAACATAGCTCCTGCAGTTCCCCGAAGTTGAGAAAGTATAGGATTGGGTGGGGGGATAGTTAAACATTTACAAATAGAAATGATTATAGTTTGAAATTTCAAGCTAAATGTTATGGAAAGCTGACTAACTTGAATAATTTCTTCAGTTTTAAGTTTCACTCTATACAGGGAGCCATGACAACTACTTACATGTTTTAAAATGAGAACACTGCTTGCAAAAAGTAAATTACTTACCTTGTATCACGTGTCAAATATAAGAGGAAGCAAATACAAAAGGCAGCTGAGATTCGTGCAGTAGTTCTCAAACTTTTGTTCTTGGGACCAGTTTGCAATCTTTTTGTTTGTTTGTTTGTTTTTTTAAAAAAATACATTTTATTGATTTTTTCCAGAGAGGAAGGGAGAGGGAGAGTTAGAAACATCGATGAGAGAGAGACATCGATCAGCTGCCTCTTGCACGCCCCCTACTAGGGATGTGCCTGTAACCACGGTACATGCCCTTAACCAGAATAGAACCTGGGACCCTTCAGTCCCCAGGCTGATGCTCTATCCACTGAGCCAAACCGGTTTTGGCTGGCTTGCAATATTAAAAATGATTGAGGATCACATAGAGATTTTGTTTACATGGATAATGTTTATGGATATTTACTACATTAGAAATAAAAACAGAAAAGAATTGAAGCATATCTTAATTTCAAAACAACAACAAACACAGTGCATTTTAACTAATCATATCGAGTGGATAGAATTCTGTGTTGATCTGCAATGAGTTTGACTCTTACCTCAAGTATGTATGGAACATACGAGTTGCTTCTAGCTAGGAGACGAAGGGACAGTCACTCTGTGATTGCATTACATTGTGTGAGTCTGTGTCTTAGTTGGAAGCAGGAGAGGCTTCTGCTGGCTTTGAAGAACTAAGCTACCATGTTGGGAAGGTCTCTGAGCGAACCATATTGCAGGAAACTGGGGGGAGTTTCTAGGAGCTGAGAACATTCCTGGCTGACAACCAGCAGGTAATCAGGACCTCAGACTTAGAGCCAGAAGGAACTGAATTCTGCCAACAATCACTTGAGTTTGGAAAAAAATGTGGCCTGGCCAACACCTTGATTATATCTTTTAAACCCTGCTTGGACTACAGAAGCTTTAAGTAAGATAAAAAGTGCTATTTGTATTTTTTTTTTTTAAGCCATCAAGATTGTGGTGACTTGTTTTGCAGGAAGAGGAAACTAATAGAACATATTTTTAAAAGGAAAGGAAACGTAGTGAGAAAATTGGCATTATTTTACTTCCTTTTGCAAATCCCTTTAATGTATGATCTAGGGGAAGGCAGCTGGATTCTTTTATCTCCTGTATTCCGTTTCTTGGGATAGCATGCATGATGTAAGTTCTGGAAAACTCCGCTGTATACCCAGAAGAGAACGAGAGTTCAAAAGGCAAGTAGCATTTTAGTGTTATTATGAATATAAGTTTGACCTTGCATTTTTTTAGAATTGCCAGATTAGGAATTTTTAGTGGTCTCATTCCATTCTATAAGACAGATGAATCTATACGGAACTCTTAGCTTCTTTGCTTTTTTTTTTTTTTCACATGATTTCTGGGTATGCCCTTGAGTTTGTCCATGTGGTTTATTTCCTCTGCTTGTCATGGTGAGCAAACGATCTTTAGTAACTTTGGTTTCTAGGAGAAATAGGTGGCAAAATGTTGAACAGGAAGTGTATAGGGACAAGGTTTTTCTTGAAATGATCCTGGCATCTTTTGACGGTAGCATTTGCCTATAAAGATGCTGTAGCCATTGAGAGATCTGATTGAAAACTCAAGAGGAGTTTTTTAAATGGATTTTTTAAATGTGTAAGACATTTATAGAAATTGTCTCATTTTATTTTTCATGATATATATTCATTTTTATGTGTGTCTATATGTATGCATCACTTGGTAATGGTATAGTAGTGGGTCTTTCTCTTGTTTTTTTTTTTTATTTTAATTTTGTGTGATCTCTTTTATCACTAGAAATCCTGAAGAATGACTTGGTTTCAGATATCTCAAGATAGCTCAGTATATAACGATTTTTGTTAGGAACATTAATATAGAGCCATGCGGATTTCTTTAGTAATCCAAGGCTTCTCTAATTAAAAAAAAAAAAAAAGCAGCGAAAATAAATGGTGTAGAGCCGCGGTTTGCCGCTCTGTTGACTAATGAGTTTGCCGACCACTGGTGTAGAGAGTAAACATTATTGCTACCTCTAATGAAGTGCTTTTATTTCTGTGACATGTACCCACATGTTTTATCGGCCACGGTGGGAAGTTGTAAGGTGTGATTTGGAGCATTTTGTCTGGAAGGATCTTTTCAGGTTGGTTTGAAGGTTATTGGTGGAACAGTTCTCACTGTGCTCACCTAATTACACAGTGCTTGCACTGGAAAATTAAACTTAAGGCTACTCTCCTCCTCTCCACTGATGCAATCCCCTGCCACTTTTTTCTTTCTTTCTTTTTTTTTAAAATTATAATTCCACTCGAGCAGTTTTTTGTTTGTCTGTTTCTTAGATACTAGTTTTCAAATTATTTTTCCTCGACAGTATTTTCAAATTCCTCTTGAAATTTCTATTTATCCGATCTCTTTAATGTTCCTCGTAGTCTCCTTTTTCTGTGCATGAGAACTGACTTGTGTTGATAGAGCAAGATTGACGAATTTTAGTTATATCTTTCAGAAAAAGTTGGTATTTTTTATATAACTAAAACGGTAAAGCTGTGGAATGTATGGACTCAAAATTGTTGTGATGTAAAATAACTTCTGAGATATATATCTGAAATTCACTTAACTAAATTATTTGACATGATTAAAAGTTTTGAGGCATGATTAAATTCCTTGTCTGGAAAGTAGTGAACCTGTTTTTTTTCTGGTTGGCTTTGCTTAATAGGAATCAGAGTCACATGAGTGGAGAGGATTATAAAAGTTTGATCTTTCTCATTTTAGTATTTCCCCTAAGTATATTTTGATCCGGTGTTTATTCTCTCAACATATATGGGATTTGGAAATTATGTTTATCTCCAAAGTCTACATTGACCTTCTCATTTGTATTTTCACAGCATACTTTCCTTTTTTCATTCTGGGACACTTATAAACTGTAAAGGTAGTTTGCATTTTAAATGAGAGCATCCTTAAGGAGTTGCTGAATGTCAGAGACGTGGTAGTATTATGTAAGGAGTACTGGCCTGAGAGGAAGAAGATGTGCGTGCTCATTCTAACTCCATCACCAACCACCTGGGCCAAAAAATGCATCTTATTTCCTTTTTGCAAAAAGGAGCTACTTATTCTATTCTAAATGTGCCGGATACCATTGTTTAACATGGATCCCTCGGGGGATGTCCCGCTGACTGTCTTAGCGTTGCCATGGAGGCAGGAGAAGCTCCTGCTACCACCTGTGCTCACCAGCTATGAGCCCAGCTTCTGGGCTTCTGGCTGAGCAGTGCTCCCCCTATAGGAGTGCACTGACCCCCAGGGGGTGGACCCCTAGTGGTCATTGAGCGTCATAGCTACTGGTTGTTCCCAGTCATTCGGCCTGTTAGGGTCAACTTGCATATTACCTTTTTACTATATAGGAAGGATTCTGTTGAGTAGAGAATGGTTTGTGGAGGTAAGAATTGAACCTGAGAGATGTTAGGAGTCCATTGAAGTAATCTAGGAGAGAGTTGTTGATAGTTTGAGCTAGAATTGTAGGAACGAGATGGAAATGTTGATGGATTTATGCCTCATTTAGAAGCTGGGGTTAATAGACATTACTTCTGTTAGATTGGATATGTGTGGTCGGGCATGATAGAAAGAAATATCTTCTATATCAGTGGTTCTCAACCTGTGGGTCGCGACCCCTTTGGGGGTCAAACAACCCTTTCACAGGGGTTGCCTAAGACCATCGGAAAATGCAGATATTTACATCACGATGCATAACAGTAGCAAAATTTCAAGGTTGGGGGTCACCACCACATGAGGAACTGTATGCAAGGGTTGCGGACTTAGGAAGGTTGAGAACCACTGTTCTAGATAAAGCATGATGTTCTAACCATTGAACAACACCAGCCAGCTCTGTGTCCATTTTTAAGGGGCAGGCATATCTAACTGGATATTTTAAGTTGATAGGACTGAATCAGGATACATGTAAATTTGTAGGACTTCATTTGCAAAAGGTCTCCTGTTTTGGCTGAACCAAGTCTAAAAAGGGGAGACGGTTGATGAAGGGAACTTAGAAGATATCTGCTCCCAGGCCTTATTCGTGGGTCCTATAGAATGAGTGACTTCAGGCTACAAGAGCCTGCGAACTTTCAGAATTGTTTTGAAGCACAAGGTCATAAGCAAAATCCAGATGACAGAGTATGTAACACGGAATTGGCCATTTTTCTTACACACTGCCTGTTTTTTGGCTTCTGGGCTACCATACTCTCCTGATTTCCCTCCTACTTCTGTGGCTGCTCCTCTTTTCTCTCCTCCACTCCTGTCTTCTTTCCCTGATGGCTTTATGTGGAAATAGTTTCCTGGTGCTTTGTCTTATAATGCACTGCCCCCTCCCCCCCTTCCTCCTCCTCTCTTCTCCATTTTGAACTTCCTTTTCTGTGTGATTTTATCTACTCTCTTGGTTGAAATTATTACTAATATGCTGATGCTTCTTGAATTTATATCTTCAGCTGAGAACTTGCTTCTGAGCTCCGGAGTGACACACTCAGTTGCATACTCATCTGTCTTTGTAGCTGTCGTGCATGCTACTTAAATTCTACAACTCATCATCTTCCCCTTCCTGCTCCCTCAGTGTGCTCCTCCTTTAGCATCCTCTGTCTCAGCAGCTTTTCAGACTATATGCTTGGTTACTTAAGAGAGAAATCTGAGAGTCATTTTTGACTTCTTTCTTGACCTCCATTCCACCACCTCCCACTCCTGTGGCAAATCAATCGTTATGTCTTGTTGATTCAACATCTACTTCTTTAGTGCTCCTTTATCTCCATCTTCTTGTGTTCACTTGAATCCAAGCCAACCAAGGTCTTTCTTTGACTCCTGTGTTAGCTTTCCCATTGATTTCCCTGCATCCGCTTACAGTGCGATAATATTTTGCTATGTTTTTAGTGTCTTCCTTTTCCCACTTTTCATGGGTAACAACTAGAAGGAAATTGCTTGAAAGAAAAATTGCAGATGGGAACTCTTGGTGGCCAGTATGATTGGATAGTATTTTATCGTTCCCATATTTTGCTAAACACGTTTACAGTGGTGCCAATGATTATTATTTCCAATTTTCTTAAGATAACGATGTGCAGTCGGTATTTCTTCCCTGAAGAAACCAGGGACTCTTGGAAGTTATTAGGTAGTGGAGGTGCCTCGTGTAGACATTTAGCAAGCTTAGGTGTGAGGGCTTGGCCTCCCAAGGCTATAAATATCCCTTACAGTGTGGCTCTTGGTGAATGTAGCTATTAGAGATGGAGTTGGATCTTATTCATATTCATACAGCTCCCTGAGATTGTAGTGTTGCTTTCAGTGACTCTCTTGATAGTTTTCAAGGGAGCATATGCCCAGAACTTGCAGTCGTGAGACCGGAGAGACTTAACAAATAGTGTTTTCAGAGATTTTGGTTCTCTTTCCTCTAAACCAGTGGTTCTCAACCTGTGGGAAGCGACCCCTTTAGGGGTCGAATGACCCTTTCACAGGGTCGCCTAAGACCATCAGAAAACACATATTTCCCGTGGTCTTAGGAACCAACAGACCGCTCCTCAGTGTAGCAAAGTATAGCAATGTAGTTTACTGTTGTCCTATGAAGACTGTTATCCATGCTACACCATGATTCAAGACAAAAATTTCATTTATTTGTAATTAGAAATAAATATTTCACAACATATAATTACATATTATTTTTGTGATTAATCACTATGCTTTAATTATGTTCAATTTGTAACAATGAAAATACATCCTGCATATCAGATATTTACATTACAGTTCATACCAGTAGCAAAATTACAGTGATGAAGTAGCAATGAAAATCATTTTATGGTTGGGGGTCACCACATGAGGAGCTGTCTTAAAGGATCGTGGCATTAGGAAGGTTGAGAACCACTGCTCTAAACCATGGATATTTGTCAGATGGTCACTCTGGACATTTTTGTTCTTGAACTTAAATCTAGGCTTGGTACTCAGTCACCACCTCTTGCATCCAATGGGAAAGATATGTCTGCTGCTGGTTTGTAGGTATAGGAACTGCTTTGAGCAGCATGGAGAGACCTGGAGAGCATTATGCTAAGAGAAATAAGCCAGTCAGAGAAAGACAAGTGTCACCTGATCTCATTCATATGTGGAATCTAATGAACAAAATAAACTGATGAACAGAAGAGATACAGAGACATGGGAGCACAGAATAGGCGGATGAATCTCAGAGGGAAGGGGGGCAGGAGAATATTAACCAGAGAACTTATATGCATATATGCGTAACTCTTGGACACAGACAATAGTGTGTTGAAGGCCTGGGGAGGGATTGGGAAGGCAGGGAGAGGGGAAGGGGGATTAGAGGATATCTGTAATACTTTGAACAATAAAGATAAATTAAAAAAAGAAGAGTTGCTTTGATACTGGACTGTTGAAGCAAACCTATAATACCTCCCATAATAATGCAGCTCACACCCAAACTCCTGTAGCATTAGCCCTCACATTTCTAGTCTAGAAAGAGGAGTCAGATGATCACAATGGTGGAGCTTTCTCTGTTCCTTTCTGAACTAGATGGTGGAAACCGGAAGGTATCAGTTCCGTAGCAAGGGTCAAACCTGGATACGGAGTTCCAGCCCCAGGAAATACTACAGAACTTTTTGTACATCAGAAAACAACCGAGCACCAATACGCTTTTAAAGCAAATACTTTGCGATCTCACTAATATGTGCAATCTAATGAGCAAGACAAACTGACCAACAAAATGAAACCAGAAGCATGGACACATGGAACAGAGTGTCCCAGGGAAGGGGGTGAGGTGCCTGGGTACAGGTGAAGGGATTAGCTAGAGAACATATGTGCTCACCCCTTGGACACAGACAATAGTGTGATGAGAGCCAAGGGAGCGGGAGGCAGAGGTGAGTGGGGGAGGGCAAAGGGGGAGGAGAAGAAGGGGATTCCTGCAGTAATGTCAACAGTAAACATTCTAAATAAACATTGTGGAAAAAACGTGTTGAAAACGGCTGTAGGTATTTTGAACTAAAGTTTTCTGATTTTTGTTTGAAATCTTTAGATTTATAGTGGTGGGTCTGGGCTAGTCTTCCTTCTGTACTGGACATACTGTGCAGCCCACATCATTGATCAGCTGCCTGTTGAACACCCCCTATTGGGAATCGAGCCGGCAACCTGGGCATGTGCCCTTGACCGGAATCGAACCTGGGACCTTCCAGTCCACAGACTGACGCTCTATCCACTGAGCCAAACTGGCAAGAGCTAAACCCAAGATTTTAATGAATCAGATGCTACAGATAGTGGAACAAGAATAATGCAATGGGCCGAGACCGGTTTGGCTCAGTGGATAGAGCGTTGGCTTGCGGACTGAAGGGTCCCAGGTTCGATTCCGGTCGGGGGCATGTACCTTGCTTGCGGGCACATCTCCACTGTGGGGCGTGCAGGAGGTGGCTGATCGGTGTCTCTCTCTCATCGATGTTTCTGACTTTCTATCTCTCTCCCTTCCTTTCTGTAAAAAAATCAATAAGATGTATTAAAAAAAAAAGAATAATGCAATGGAAGAGTAGTGCAGTTATTTCAATTATGTAGGCAACACTACAGCTCTATATTTTAATAAGACGAAAGATTTCTTTAGCGTTTTATGGGTTTTGTTATATGTAGATCATACACATTATATAACCATATGGTTTCATTCATTGGTCAGCTGTGTTTAGATGTTTACATGTATGGAGCATTGTAATAGAAAAGATTTGTTCCTCTTAGAAATTCAGAAGAAAGCCAGACATCTTTAAAACTGTGAAATTTCAGTTTTCTCATGAGAGTGGCGCTTGAGCCCTTAGGATGAAGAGGAGAAGAAATTGGGGGGTGTTGAGGGTGCAAAGAGGAAGCTGAGCCATTCATTGTGCCTGTTGTTCAGTGAGACCTAGAGAGAGGCAGGAGCTACCGTGTTTGCTCCTCCCAGTGATGTCCCCTTGCGTAGACCATTCCTGAAACCAGTCCTGACCTTGCCTTCAGATCCCATTTTAAAACACAAAAGAAATTTAACAGCAAAGAATGTTTTGCTGTGTAATCAACCTCTTATTTAATAGACTTGCTTCAAAAGCGCTTTTGATTATTTATAGAAATTGAACCTATCCCCCCGGGGCGGGGGAGAGGAGGGAGGAGAGACACACATATATTTATGTTTTATCACAGATAGTATGAGCTTTGAAATTAGGAACTTTAAAAATGTATATGTTTCAATTTATGGAAATGGAACTTTCAGAAATGTGAGAAATTTTGAAATGTTTGCTCTAACCCAAATATTCTTGATTGATCATTGGCAAGTGGTTTTTCAGTTCATCTGCAAAGACTGGTCTGTTCACAAGTAGATACATGTATTTATGTGTGTATGTGTGTGCCCATGTGTGTATGTAGATAGAAGAGAAAAAGACAGGGAAGGAGCATTTGAAATGGAGTCCACAGGCCTTCATTCAAATCTTTGACAAGCTGTGTGATCTTCAGTCCCCTAAGCTTCAATATGATTTTATTTATATGTGAAATCTAATGAACAACATAAACAAACAAAATAGAAAGAGACTCATAGATACAGCAAGCAAACCAACAGCTGTCAGAGGAGAGGGAGGTCGGGGGCTGGGTGAAAAAGGTGAAGAGATTAAGCAAAAAGAAACCACAAAAAAACTTGTAGACACAGACAACAGTATGGTGATTAACAGAGGAAGGAGGGGGAGGAATAGGTGGGGGAGGGTACAAGGGAGATGAGTGGTGATGGAAGAAGACTTTGGGTGGTGGTGAATACTCAATACATATACAGATGATGTATTGTAGAATTGTACTCGTAAAACCTATAGAGTTTTATTAACCAATAAATTCAATAAAAATTAAAAGCAAATTTTAAAAAATCATAGCAGCATTACTACCCACTTATATTTTCTGGATATTAAAAAATAGGTTTAGAAGTAACTTTGTAAACAAAAAAATACTTTATGTGTGTATATATATTTCACAAAGATTAGTGTGCACTTCTTATAAAAGTTATTGCTTAAAAAATAAGCAAAAACACTTTTAATTGAGGACAAACCCATAACTGGACATCTTACTTTAGTTTAAAATTTTATGTTATAGAATATTTATTTTTGTGTCATTTAGAAATGCGTATTATTATATGCTTATTTTGATGTTTACTCATGTCAAAAAAATTCACCAATTAAAAAAAAACTCTTTAGTATGTTCAGATGCCTATTTATTGATAGTGGTATGTGTACGGAAGGAAAGAGGGGAAGTTAGGGCTAAAAGTTGAGGTAGAAGAGAAGGGGTTAAAAGGGATTCATCCATCAAATCTCTGCAATGGTTCAGGAGCAATTAAAGATCAAGAAACATCCCTCTGTATAAGTGTGTTGAGTTTTAAAATTTGGATTACACACTTCTAGAACATTTTTTATTTTTTAGTAGAAAGACGGATGCGCCTGGATATAGAATAACCCAAGATTTTACCTAAACCAGAACTACTCGTTGAGAAGGGAGGGTGATCTGGGGTCTTCTTAGACTATGGGGGCCTCCAGCAAACACCCCTTTCTGAAGAGAGCTGTGGCCATCATTACTGAAATGAATGAATAATGGCGATAAAGTCTCACTGGCGTTAGTTGTGTTTTTTGAATTTGTGGAAATGTTGATATTCATATGTGCTGCTTAAGTGATTTTCAATTGATGGGGTTCCTCCCCACCTCCCTAAAATTACACGAATAATCATGTAGTCACTGTGTATGGCCTTTAAAAAGGAACATTATTGACTTTCCTTAGAAAAAAATACATACATGGAGACATTTTAAAATCAAATAAGAAATAAAGATGATCTCCACATGTTTCTTTAGAAGAAGTATGGCATTGAAAACGCAGGCAGTCCCAGCTCTATGGCCGATCATCTTTTTTATTGCTTCATGATATCAAAGGAGATACCACCTCTATTCAGAATGCTCCGGCCCTATGCAGCAGCTTGAACACTGAAGAGACCCATAGACTCTGTTGCCGGAGTTACTGCTTTTGCAGGGAAGGAGAGAAGGATCGGAGGATGCATAATTTCCTTCCATTTACCTGGTGCTAGCATCGAGACGATACCTTGTCCCCATTTTTATTACTTCGACTTTATTGCTGGCAGCCAGATGTGCTGAAACTCCTGACGACAGCATCTATTCATTGCGTGATTTTAATAGGCTTAGAGAAATATGAGTAGAGTACATGAAAGCAGCCCAGCTTCACACTTCAGCCGGGAAAGCCCAAAAAGCTCACTGCTATTTAGAATTCTTGCTACAGTCAGGAGAAAGCCGAAAGCTGCTCGGGTCCCCGATCTCCTCCGACTGAATTAGGAGAATAATGACTGTACAATTAACTACCAAGCTCTGCTCGCTTAAGCACAGTTTTTACAGAGCTCAGGAGAAATATGGAACTTGATTGGCATGTTTTTATTTGACAGTGTGTGCAAATAGATGACTTTAAAGACAGGTGGCAAGGAAAAATAAGAAAAGAGAGAGAGAGAGGGAGGAAAAAAAAAAAAAGAAAGAAAATGCAATTTGAGACATTGCGCCAGGTCTGCAATTCTGTTTTATCTCATTTTCATGGGGTTTTTTCATCCCCACCAAATATTTTGCAAAATGAGCTTTTTGGACAAACGCTGAATAATACAAGGTAAGTAAAGCTAAACTGTATTTTCTTTCAGTGTTGGTATTTTTCAGAATGCTAGTCTGACATGTCAGTAAGAATGGTTCTGTATTGAAATGTTAGCATCATAAGGGTGTTGTCTTTTTATCTGAAATATACAATTTTATGTAGTGTTCTTAATTGGTTTCAGGGAGGAAAACAAGCTTACTTCAAAGCACAGAAAGCATCTTGCATTTAACTAGGTTGACCTCTGAAACATGCAGGCTGTTTCATGATTTCATTTTCTAAGAAATAAAAGGATTAACTTAAAATGCCTGACATCTTTCTCCTTTGTGATCATGGCAGTTACTATATTGCCTGTGTGGGGATGGGGCTGTATAATCACGCATGATTTGCTGGACAATGTGAATTAGCAGTTATGCATGCTCTTTGTGAAACATGCGGAAGATGTTTTGTAGGTCTGAGCTATTTCTCTATGCAGGGATCAATAATCACTTCTAAACAGGCTTTATTATGGAGCTGCTAATCATGCTTTGTATTAGATTGGCTAGTTTGGAAAGATGCTTTGTTATAGATTCTATTGCTTTTCAACCTGATGTGTGTGTGTGTGTGTGTGTGTGTGTGTGTGTGTGTGTGGTAAAGGTTGATAAATTCTGAACATATGTTTTGGATGGTTTCTCTAGCTTATGGTTAAAGAGATAGCCTATTAAAGAATGCTTTTAAAATGCAGTTTTATCATCCAGTTTTCCCCTCCTTTAAGTTGCTTGTCTTTTGAGAATTTCTAATGTTGTATACCTACTATAGAAATAAGCCCCCATTTTAACTAAATACGTGTGGGGTGAGACTGAGGAAGAAATGATAATGCATTTAAACCTTCTGGAAATCGAGGGGGAACTAATAGTGCACAGAATATAGAGCGGTTTTGCAGATCTCTTCCTTTTAGGGTCTTTGAGCAATGTGAGACAGCCTATTTTAGAGATGAAAAAATACCTATTAGCAGTATATGTTTTGATTTTACAAATGTAAAGGAGGCTTTATAAATTTTCAGGCATTTGAAATATTTACCGGTGATAAATATATCTATGACCTTTCCATTGAATATGGAGCAGCATGTCTCCTTTTAATAAAATTTCACATCTTTCCCCAGTCCTGTTCAGTTAACTAATTCTGTTTTTTTTTAATATCTTCTTCTCAGACTAATGTAAAATATATAGCAGCATGTGAAATGCTTTGGTAGAGTATCTATAGTTTCAGATAGAAAGATAGGGGGTTTTCTTAGCAATATAATATTTAAGCGTATGATTTATGATAAAATAATCTGTATTGATTTAAGTATGGCTTTCTTAAGAATTCCAAAGCTGCTAGAGTTTTAGGATATGTACTCATCCCTTATAAATATTTTCCGTATTTGATTCCTCTTTGTTTTTAATGCCAAGAATTTATGTATGTAAAAGTATTAGGGCTGGGCATATATTCATTTTAGGAATTGGGCATAGTATGGAATTAATTTTAAAGTAAATGTTACTAGGTTTAAAATATGAATATATCTATTTTTTGAGGGAATTGTGTGCACCCCTATTTCTTCGCATTTGCTTTGGCCACAAGTTTCTTTTAGCACAGTTGTCATGCTTATCATTGCAATGCTTTCATTATTAACAATATGGAATTTTATGCTGCAGTCACTAAATATTAAATTGTGGAGTTTCTAAGGGTTCTGTAAGACCAGTCTTATTTAACTTTTTTTTTAAACCTAAATTATCTGAAACAATTAATCAATAAAGAATTTATTCTGTTTTAGGGGGAAAAACCCCACTTCCTATGTTCTTCACTTCTTGGTCTTCTAAAAACATATGACTTTTCTTTCACATGCAGATCTGTTGATCTTCATACCTAATCAAGTACTTGATTTACTTACAATGTAAGTCAAGACCAATTTAAAAATAGCTATTATTTTAGAAGTATGAAGAATAAAAATAAATTTATAAGAACGTCCAGTTAATAAAGCCTCGCTCCACATATTTTAATGTTTTGGTTACTTTGTGTTCAGGTCAGACACAATGTTCTTTTAAAATTATTATTATTCTGCTTAGATGAGAAACACACCCACACACACACCAAACCCAAATACCTAAGCATCAACATTTCAAGTTAGCAAAGAATCAGAAAGTAAGATTTAGACTTAAAAAAAAAAATCATCCTTGAAGAAAAAAAATGGAAGAATAATGACTTGGTATGTCATCAGAAGATGTTATTTTCCAACTTAACAACTTTTCTAAGTAATGAGACTTTCAGCTTCATGGACTGGACATTATGCTTTTGAGAGCTGAAGCATCAATTATATAAGTGTCACCTCTGGGAAGAACAGTTTGGTTATTACTACATGAATAGTTCCTGTTGGCTGGGATTAGTTGAAATGGAATATTCAGTGTTTGTATTGTGACATTAATTCCATCTTTAGACTGATAGAAAATAACATCAGAGATATGGACAATCAGGCTATAGTTTCTTCTGAATTGCTTCTGAGGAGAAATTACTAGAATGGTATTATGTAGACAACGTATTAAGCAAAGAGGACACTTTCAAGTAGTTTTCTTGAGACTTTTTCTAGGTACCCAACCTTACCCCTAAATCTGCCACCCAACCTTCATCAGGTTGTCAGATGATAGGGCGATTTACTTCTATGACATATTAGCAATAAAAGATTCTGATCAAAATCTCCCAAAATAATTGCTCCAAAAACATTTCCAGGTTCAACTTGCAAAGGAGCAAAGATTTTAAAGACACCAGTAATATTTTATGTATCATAAATCACTAAACTAGAGATTAATAGAGATTGTTAAAGCATTTTGCTACCTACTGAATAATTGAAATTTACTTGTGAGTGAAAATCAGAATATTTTAGGCTAACTTTTCGTTGGAAACCATAGAATTCAACCCTTATGTCTCAAACTGAAAGTTTTTAACTTATTTCTCTTATCATTGTGGATCACGAGTACCATTTTAGGGCATAAAAGAGGTGGCAAGATATCCTATGTTCTTTTACAGTTAAAATGAAACAACTGAAGGTCCGGCAAGAAAAAACGCACACACAGTGTCTGTGTCCTATGGCAATCCACTTGACAGGTTTTGATGAAATGCTACTTTAATTTAAACTCTTCTTAGCAAGTTTTCTTCCTGTAAACTCATTTCCCCCGAAATTAATAAATTAATCCGGATACAAAGATAACTGCTTTTATTGCCAGCAGGAAAGTCCTCAAGTATTAAATTCATTATGCAATATAAGTTTTGCAATATTGTCTTTGGGAGGAAACGTAAATGTTGGGATGCTAGAGGTGTATTTTTAATGTGGTTCACTGTCTTGAGTAATCAATTGCTTTGAACATTATTCAAAAGATGATGACTATCTTTTGTGATAAAACTTCTGAAAAAATGTATTCAATACCTCCCAAGTTTTTCCATTTACTGATTTTTAGTAATCTTTCATGTACTGTGAAGAAATACGTATTTCCTTCCAGATGTAATTATTTCTTTGTCGCCAAATGTGTGAGAGCGAATTTGCTGTGCTGGTTTGGCCACACAGGGGCATAATAGAACTTGATTTTCTCGGACTAGATATTAAAGACGGTCTTTTCTCTCCCTTCGTCTGTATGTGCAGACTTTCATATTAAATGTCAGAGTAAAAAAACTTAGTAGACCAAAGAATATTTGGATTTGTAATAGGTATTTTTAATGGTAAGTAAGTTAACCCTAAGTTCGGGTTTGTCTGAACTAGTCCTAGTTTATGCCTGCTATCTTCCACTCTTTATTATTAGCAACACTTTTCTCTCTCTCAAAACTGTATTGGACAATAAATTATGTTTTCAGTATAAAAAGACATGGGAAGCTTGAAATCACCTCGTGTAAATGGATTCTTTTCTACTGAAGTGTTTTCACAATTCTAAAACATTAATATTACTTAAAAATGGAACTATAAAACAGCGTTATTTATTGAATTTGTAAAATAAATGTTTAATGATTTAGCCTGGTAGTGTTTTTTGTCAGGAATACTTAATCATTTACGCAGCGTTTACTATCGCTTTTGTTTATAATGAAGCCATCAGTATGTGCTCAGGATTTTTGGCTCAGACACCTGTTATTTATCATTGCACATTATTGGCTACTTTGACATTGAAATAAGAGCATGCTTACTTTTCATAGCTCTGAGAATGCTATACTCACAGTGTGTATTATTTGGAGTTGGTAGGAGTGCAACACAATCAATTCATCATGATTGGAACATATTTCATAAACAATCTGTATTCTGAAGTATAGAGCCACCCAGTAGTCTGATACATATGCACAGATGCACACAACAACCTTGTTAAGTATATAATAGTTATAAATGTAAAAATTATATACTATCGACATAAAGGTTATCTTAACAAGTATATACTTCTAATTAAAATGACTTAATTCATAGGTGTGTATATAATTACTATTTTTACGCAAATCTTTATTATGGACCTTAGCTTTATACACAATTACTAGTCTAGATACTTAATCTGATACTGACAAATAATCTTTAAGTATTTTCCTGATTTAGAGAACTTTTGTTGATGACTGACAGGTAAATGTTAACTGTATTTTTTTTTATTACATACTTTTATATGATCATAAAAGATCTTAGAAAACTCAAGGAAGACAATTACTGGTAAACTTCTTTCTTTTTTTCACTTCAAAGTTTGAACTTCATTAACAGTAACAAATACTGTCAATTATTTTCCTTAAAAGGATAAGATAGTTTTGTGCATTTTATAAAAGAGTGTCTACTAAATACCCACGTATGACTAATCATAGTTTGGCTATCCTAATTTCATACTTAAAGAAAGAAAATTGTTGAGTTTTTAGCTCCAAAAAGCACAGGGTGTTTTTCTTTGAGGTGATAATCCCACTTAGATACGTAATGGAAGTACTTCATGCACACTTTGCAATTTGTCATATAGAATATTGAAAAGACATTTAGTCCAGAGTAGAGATTTGATAAAATTAATAGTTATTACCTTTTCATCAAAGACTTTCTAAAATTTATAACTGGCGCTTTTAAAATGGTGATTATATAGTTGTGAGAAATACCTTCTTTTTAAAAAAAATTTAATAAATCTTTATTGTTCAGATTATTACAATTGTTCCTGTCCCCCCCCATATCACCCCATCTACCCAGTTCCCACCCCAACC
>PVJN01015376.1:0-24117 GCA_004026805.1 Lasiurus borealis | reverse complement strand
TAATTCACTTGATTTTTAGATTCACTTGGTGATAGATAGGTATTTGTTGTTCATAATTTTTATCTTTACCTTTTTCTTCTTCTTTCTCTTCTTAAAGAATACCTTTCAGCATTTCATATAATATGGTTTGGTGTTGATGAACTCCTTTAGCTTTTTCTTATCTATAAAACTCTTTATCTGACCTTCAATTCTGAATGATAGCTTTGCTGGGTAGAGTAATCTTGATTGCAGGTTCTTGCTATTCATCACTTTGAATATTTATTGCTACTCCTGTCTAGCCTGCATAATTTCTGTTGAGAAATCAGCTGACAATTGTATGGGTGCTCCTTTGTAGGCAACTAACTGTTTTTCTCTTACTGCTTTTAATATTCTCGCTGTCTTTTGCTCTTGGCATTTTAATTATGATGTGTCTTAGTGTGGTCTTTTTTGGATTCCTTTTGTTTGGGGTTCTGTGTGCTTCCTGGACTTGTAAGTCTATTTCTTTCACTAGGTGGGGGGAGTTTTTGGTCATTGTTTCTTCAAATGGGTTTTCAGTATCTTGCTCTCTCTCTTCTGGTACCTCCATAATTCCGATGTTGGTATGCTTGAAGTTGTCTCAGTGGCTCCTTACACTATTTTCATATTTTTGTATTCTTTTTTCAGTTTGTTTTTCTGGTTGAGTGTTTTTTCTTCTTCTTTGTATTTCAAATCTTTGATTTGATTCTTGCGTTCCTCTAGTCTGCTGTCAGGTCTCTGTATAATATTTTTTATTTCAGTCAGTGTATGCTTAATTTCTAGTTGGTCCTTTTTCATATTCTCAAGATTCTCGCTAAATTTATTGGCCTTTTCTAGGAAATTCTTGAAAAACCTTATAACAATGATTTTGAACTCTATATCCAGTAATTTGCTTTCTTCCATATCTTTTGTTTGTGATCTGTTTCTTTGTCTCAACATTTTTGCTGCTTCCTTAAGTTGACTTTGTGTGCTAGATATCCTTTATGGCCCAGTGGCTCAGCCTCCTTAGTTACTTGAGGTGGACACTCTTGGTGCATCTCTTTATGGACTGTGTGTACAGCCTTATTGTAGTTAAGTCTTAATTGTTGGTATCACTGGAAGGAATTTACCTCCAGGCCAAGGGTTGTGAGGATCAGCTGTGTCTATGCCACGAGAACTTCTGTGCTGGAGATACCCTTATGTGACAAGACTTGCAAAATTGCAAAAGCCTCTGTGCTTGACTTGAATGGGGCGGAGTCTCAGGGTGGGGCAGACAGCCTTGGCTTCCCATCAACCCTGCCCTATGCGGCCCCTGGGTCTCAGTGTCCCTTGGTAATCACTGTAAGCACCTCTGAGAGAGAGCCATGCTCGAGTTTCACCCACTCCAGAGAATCCAGTTTCTCCCCAAATGAGTCTGGGTTCCCAGTATCTTGCCCAGAACCAGAGTTCAGCGCAGTTGGGAGTTTCTGTCTCCCTCCTGCTTTAGAAGGTCAGCCGCACTCTCAAACACCTGTGCACTCTGCAGTCAGTCCTCTCTGTGCACGCATGCCTCAGACCTCTGTCTCCGCAGCTCCCCTGAGTCTCAGTGTGCTTTCTCTTTCCCTGACAGTCCAGTTTCTGCCTGAATGAGTTTGTAGTCCCAGAAACTTGCCCGGAACTGGAGTTCAGCGTAATCGGGAGCTTCCGCCTCCCTCCCACTTTAGAAAACCAGCTGCACATTCAGCCACCCATCCTCTTCACATGCTCACGGGTCTCCATACCTCAGCCTTTTGCAGCTCCTCTGACTCTCAATGTGCTTTCCTCTTTCCTTCTAGTTATAGAATTTACACTTAAGCCAGCTTTCCTGTGGTTCTGGATGGTGTCCGTTTTGTCTTTTAGTTGTAGTTTTGATATTGTTGTGCGAGGCAGCAATTTAGGTGTTTACTTATGCCTCCATTTTAGTTTCTCCTCAGTTCCATCTTTGGGTAAACTTCTTTCTATTTAATTCTGGCACTATTAACTGAATAGTAAAATGAATTGATTTGATATTCATTTACAAATTACAAAGATTCATATACGCAGCAAAAAAAAAAAATCCCTAGGACTGATTCATAATTTGAGTTTGGCTTCTGAATTTGAGACATTTTAAGTATATCAGAAATGTGTGTGATAAGGTTTTTCAAGAATTTCCTAGAAAAGGCCGATTAAAAAAAAAGCCATTGAACTTTAAAATTGTAGCATCTTCAAATTTAAAGGTTCTTTTCCTGCCTAGTGCTTATTATTATTATTTAATATATTTTCATTGATTTCAGAAAGAAAAAGAAAAGGAGAGAAACATAAGTGATGACAGAGAATCATTGATTGGCTGCCTCTTGTATGCCCCATACTGGGGATCAAACTTGCAGCCTGGGCATGTACCCTACTTGGAATTGAACCGTGACCTCCTGGTTCATAGGTCGATACTCAACCACTGAGCCATAGCCAGCTGGGCTTGCCTAGTGTTCTTTAATCTATGTTTTTTGTTTGTTTTTGTCAGAAAATACTTTTCTCAAAACCTGAATCAGTATGTAAAGTAGGTAAAAGTAGAACAGCTGTGGTTTAGAAATTGGGACATGGGACCCACATTAAACTAGAAGAAACACAATTTTTAGCTGATTGCTAAAATCAAATTCAGGACTTCTTACCTAAACTCCTTTAAATTTTCCATCTCATCGTGTGACCTTTGAAATGCCAGAGATAGAGGTGATGGAAAATGACAAGGAGAGCTGCCATGTTCCATCAGGGATTGACTTATTATGCCTGATTCTTCCGCAAATATCGTGGTAGCTTTACCTTGTCTAGTGTCGGGACTCGTGTTCATGTTTTGCGTTGGCTACTTACCGGCTGTGTGATATGGTAATGTCACTCTACCATGAGCTTCTTGAGTTAGAGATGATATATTCATTAACTTCTGAGTTTCCATACTTAGCCCTTAAGCTTCTTTCCAGTCAATACTAGTTTCCCCAGCCTCTAAACCCAAATATTGTGTTTTTCACTTCAGAGAGAAAGGGAGAGGGAGAGAGAAATAGAGACATCAGTGATGAGAAGGAATCATTGATCGGCTGCCTTCTGCACGCTCCCTACTGGTGGCCAAGCCTGCAACCAGAGCATGTGCCCTTGACCGGAATTGAACCCTGGGATGTTTCAGTCCACAGGCTGACACTCTATCCACTGAACTAAACCATCTAGGGATCATTTTATTTTATTTTTTTTATAGTAATTCCTTTTAAAATTGAGATGTACTGACATACAGTTGTAGGACTACAACAGAATGATTTAATACATATATACATTGCAAAATGATTACCAAAACGAGTTTAGTTAACATTCATTACAACGCTTATTATTATTTTTTTTAATCTTGTGATGATAACTTTGAAGATTTACTCTCGCAGCAACTTTTGAATATATAATTCAACATTGTTAACTGTAGTCACATGCTAGACATTACATGCCAGGACTTATTTATCTTTATCTTCTAACCGGAAGTTGTAGTTTTGAACACCTCTACCTTTACCAGTTTCATGCCCACCCCCACCTCCCTCCGTCACCCATCTATTTCTTCTCACATTTATGAATTTGTGGAGTAGTCTTTCTCTGACTTAACTGTCAGCAAATGCCTTCAAGGTACATCCAATGTGTTGCAAATGGCAGAGTTTTTTCTTGTTTATAGTTGGATAATATTCAAATATTTATGTAAAAAATATATATATGCTTTATAGTCATCTTTCTAATAATCATATTTCCTTAATCCATTATCCATCCACAGTCACTTAGTTTGCTTCCACATCTTGGCTATTGTAAATATACTACAGTCAACATGGTGGGTATAGAGACCTTTTAGAGCTAGTGTTTTTGTTTTCTTTAGAAGTGGAATTACTGGTTCATGTTAGTCCCATTTTTAATTTTTTTTCTTAAAATTTTTTTTACTGATTTCAGAGAAGAAGGGCGAGGGAGAGAGAGATAGAAACATCAATTATGAGAGAGATTTATTGGACACCTGCTTCCTGCATGCCCTTCCACTGGGGATCAGCCTGTAACCCTGGTGCCCTGACTGGGAATGGAGCCATCACCTCCTCGTTCATAGGTCAACACTCAACCACCATCTGGGCCTGTTTTTAATTTTTGGAGGAACCTCCATAATGCTTCCCATCGTGGCCCAGCCAATTTACATTCCCCCCAGCGGTGCATGAGGGTTTCCTTTTAACACTTGTTGTCTCTTGTCTCGATAATAACTATTCTAACTGACAGGTGTGAGATAATGTCTCATGGTAGTTTTGATTTTCATGTTCCTAATGATTAACGATGTTGAAAATCTTTTTTGCCTGCCTGTCTGCCACTTATTGTCTTCTTTGAAAAAAATGTCTCTTCAGATCCTCTGCCCATTTTTTTTTTAGTTGGCTTGTTTGTTTTTTGTTATTGAGTTTATATGACCTCTTCATATATTTTGGATATTGATCCATGATCAGATGTATTATTTTGCAGTATTTTTCTCTTTTAAGGGTGCCTCTTTATTTTGTTGATGAGCTCCACCGATGTACAGAAGCTTTTCAGTTTGATGTTCCACTTGTTTATTTTTGCTTTTATTGCCTTTACCTTTGCTGTCTTATTAAAAGTCGTTGCCAAGACTCATTGTCCAGGAGCTTACTGCGTGTGTTTTCTTTAGTAGTTTCTATGGTTTCAGGTCTTAGGTTAAAGCCTTTAATCCGTTTTGAGTTGATTTTTGGGGATGGTGCAATGTAGTGGTTCAGTTTCATTCTTTTGCAATGTGATTGCCTAGTTTTCCCAGCACCGTCTTGTGAGGCATCTGTCCTCTCCTCCTTTTATATTCTTGGCTCCTTCGTTACAAATTAGTTATTATAAATGAGTAGTGTTTTTTTCCTCTGGGCTTCCTATTCTATGCCATTGATCTATGTGTGTGTTTTATGCTGAAACGTTACTATTCTGATTACCATAGCTTTGTAATGTAGTTTGAAATCATGAAGTGTGATGCTTCCTGCATTGTTCTTCTTTCTCTCAAGATTGCTTTAGGTTTTTTTGGGATCTTCTGTGGTTCCATATAAATTTTAGGGTTGTTTGTTCTAGTTCTATGAAAAATGCCATTTGAATTTTTTTATTTTCTTAAATTAGTGTGTTACATGTATACATATCTTCCTAATACCCGCCCCTCCCGCCAGGCATACGCCTAACCCTCCCAGTGTCTGTGTTCATTAGTTATGCTTATCTGCATGCATACAAGTCCTTCAGTTGATCTTTTATCTACCCCACTTCTCCCTTACCTTCCCGCTGTAATTTGACCGTCTTTTTGATGCTTTACGCCTCTGTATCTTATCTTTTTGTTCATCAGTTTATAATGTTCTTTATTATCCACAAATGAATGAGATCATGTGGTGTTTCTCCTTCATTGACTGGCTTATTTCACTTAGCATAAGGCTCTCCAGTTCCATCCAGGTTGCTGCAAATGATAAGAATTCCTTCTTTTTTATGGCAGCATAGTATTCCATTGTATAGATGTGACATAGTTTTCTGATCCACTCATCTGCTGATGGGCACCTAGGCTGTTTCCAAATTGTAGCTATTGTAAATTGTGCTGCTATGAACATAGGGGTGCATAAATCCTTTCTGATTGGTGTTTGTGATTTCTTAGGTTATATTCCTAAGAGTGGGATTCCTGGGTCAAATGGGAGTTCTATTTTTAGTTTTTTGATGAAACGCCACACTGTTCTCCACAGTGGCTGCACCAGTCTGCATTCCCACCAGCAGTGCACGAGGGTTTCTTTTTCTCCGCATCCTCGCCAACACTTGTCGTTTGTTGATTCAATGATGGTTGCCATTCTGACAGGTGTGAGATGGTATTGCATTGTCCTTTGATTTGCATCTCTCAGATATTTAGTGACTTTGAACATGTTTTCATGTGTCTCTTGGCCTTCCTTCTGTCTTCTTTTGAAAAGGTTCTCTTTAGGCCCATTGCCCATTTTTTTATTGGATCATTTATCTTCCTTTTATTAAGTTGTATAAGTTGGCTGTAGATGTTGGAGATTAAACCTTTATCAGTGACAACATTTGCAAATATGTCCTCCCATACAGTGGGCTTTCTTGTTGTTTTGTTGATGGTTTCTTTTGCTGTGCAAAAGCTTTTTATTTTGATGTAGTCCCATTTGTTTATTTTCTCTTTAGCTTCCATTGCCCTTAGAGCAGTATCAGTGAAGAAGTTCCTTCGGCATATGTTTGAGTATTGGGTAGTTGAGACATTTTAGTAATATTATTTCTTCTAATACATGAGCATGGAATATTTTCTGACTTCGTTGTATCTTCAAATTTTCTCATCAATATTTTATAGTTTTCAGTGTGCAGGTATTTTATCTTCTTGATCAAATATATTTCGAAGTATTTTATTCATTTGATGCAATTGTAAATGCATCACTTTCTGATAGTTTAGTATCTATAATAATAAAAGTGTAACATACTAATTAGACCGGATAGCCGAACGACCTTCCAGACATCCTTCTGGATGAAGCAGGGCTAAGGCCGAGTCCCTTGCATGATTTTCATGCATCGGGCCTCTAGTTAGAATATAGAAATACAACTGATATATTTATGTTGATTTTTTTTTTTAATCCTTAAACTTTACTGAATTTGCTTATTCTAACAGATTTTTTTTTTTTGGTGGAGTAGTTAGAATTTTCTATATATAACATCATGCCATTTTAAAAACAAAATAGTTTCCCTCCTTTCTTTCTTCTTTTAATTTTTTTATTTTAAAAAATTTATTGTTGAGATTATTACACCTCCCCTTTTCCCTCCCATTGCACCCCTCCACTTGGTTTCCACCCTGCCCCAGCCTTCACCACTCTCCCTCCTTTCTTTTTGATTTGGCTGGCATGCATGCATTCATTCATTCATTCATTCATTCATTGCCTAATTACACTGACTGGGTCCTTCAGTGTTATGTTGAATGAAAGTAGCAGGAATGGGCATTCTCTTTTTGTTTTGAGACACAGAGGAAAAGTTTTCATTGTTTCACTGTTGAGCGTGATGTTAGCTGTGGCTTGTCACATAGAGCCTTTTTAGGTTGAGGTAGCTTCTCTCTACCCTCACTTTACTGCGTGTTGTATTGTGTCAAGTCCTGCTTCTACTGAGTTGATCGTAGAATTTTTATTTTTTATTAATTTGGTGTGTCACTCGGATTGATTTGCAGATGTTGAACCATTTTGCATCCCTGGAATAAATCCCATTTTGTCATGGCATATCGTACTTTTAGTGTTTGTTGAATCAGTTTGCTAATATTTTGTTGAGGATTTCTACATGTATGTTCATTAGGAATATTGGTTTGTAATTTTTTTTTTGTGTGTGTGTATGTTCTCAAATTTTATCGCTATGGATTTTTATTTGCTTTTCATCATTTACTGAGAAAAAGAATGTTAAACCTTCCAACGATGATTAAATATTTGTCTGTTTCTTTTATTAGTCTGTCATTTTTTTTTTTGCTTCATGTATTTTGTTGTTCTGTTTTGGATATGAATAATAACCTAACAGTTTTTAGTAGCTGTTTCTTATGCTCAGTAAATGTGGTGCTCTCTGCCTGGGCATCAGTTCTTCATGCTGTGGTTGGAAGATTGTTTATAATCAGAAAACTAGTGTGAAACTTACCTTATATGCATTTTCTGTTTCAAGATTCTCATGTCCAGTGCCTTAAAATGGTTGTTTCATAATTCTGGCTAGTTTTGTGCAAGAAGGGAAGCCTTATACTAGCTACTCAGGAAAATGGTAAACAGGGGTTGACAAAATGTGGCTTGTGAGCCACATGCAGCTCTTTGGCCCCTAGAGTGTGGCTCTTCCACAAAATACCACGTCCTGGGCGAGTCTACTTTGAAGAAGTGGCGTTAGAAGAAGTTTAAGTTTAAAAAATTTGGCTCTCAAAAGGAATTTCAATGTTGTGCTGTTGATATTTGGCTCTGTTGACTAATGAGTTTGCCGACCACGGACCAATACTAATAAAAGAGTAATATGCTCATTAGACCAGGTCAACGGGACATCTTCCAGATGTCTTGACTTCCTTCCGGACAAAGCCATGGTGGTGGGGTCTGAGGCAGAGGTAGTTAGAGGCAAGATCAGGCTGGCAGGGGAGAGCAGTTAGGGGTGAGATCAGGCTGGCAGAAAGTTGTGGGTGATGAGGCCTGCAGGGGAGGGCTGTTGGGGGTGAGGCAGGTCAGCAGGTGAGTGGTTAGGTACCTGTGGTCCTGGATTGCGAGAAGGATGTCTGTGCAGGGATTGTGCCTAAACCAGCAGTCAGACATCCCCTGATCGGAGAGGGTGCAGATTGGGCTGAGAGACACCCCCCACCGCATGTGTGAATTTCGTGCACCAGGACTCTAGTTTAAAATAATCTAATAAGCACCCATGTATCTACCATGCTAAACAAGAGCTGGGACCTTAGCAATAATTTGTATCTAACCATTTGGTTATCTCATCCCATATTCCCAAATCCTCTAGTTTATGCCAATTATATTGAGTTCCACATTTCTTTACTTTCTTTATATATTTCTAAAAAAAGTGTGAACTGTACTGTTTATTTCCAGTTAACTTTCATTCACTTATTTTGACTGCTGTGTGATATTCCATAGTATGACTATATCATAGTTTTTAATGCACTCTCCATCTAAGGGTCTTCAGATTGTTTCTAGATTTTTGCTATTGTGAAAATGCTGGTACAAACATATATCCTGTTGTAGATATGTAAGAGTTTCTCTTGGATATATTCCATTCATATGTTCAGTTTCAAGAGATAACACCAAAGTGTTTTCCAACAAATTGGAAAGGTCAGTGAATTAATTCATAGGTGAGAATGAAATGATTCAAGAGCCAAACATTAATTTAAGAAGTTGGACCATTTTAACCATAGCTGCCACTGGGAGGTGCACTTGTTAACCCGGCAGCAGTCATAGAACAAGTGTATTAAATGAATACACTCAGAAGTTTTTCTACCTTCCCTTCTCTCCTCCTCCTCCTCCTCCTCCTCTCTTTCCCACCTTTGCTCTCTCTGTTTCTTGCAAGGTATAAAACTTCTCAACATATGTGAAGGGAGACTTTTTTTAAAAAAATATATTTTATTTATTTTTCACAGAGAGGAAGGGAGAGGGATAGAGAGCTAGAAACATTGATGAGAGAGAGACATCAATCAGCTGCCTCCTGCACACCCCCCACCGGAGATGTGCCCGCAACCAAGGTACATGCCCTTGACCGGAATTGAACCTGGGACCCTTCAGTCCGCAGACTGACGCTCCATCCACTGAGCCAAACCAGTCTCGGCCATGATGAGAGACTTTTGATATAGGCAGGAGTAGCAGTGATAGAACAGGCCTTAAAGAATTCAGGGTCCAGGCATGCAGAAGGCAACCAATCAATGATCCTTTCTCATCATTGATGTTTCTATCTCTCTCCCTTCCTCTCTGAAATCAATATATATATATATATATATATATATATATATATATATATATATACACACACACACACACACACACACACACACATACACACACACACACACACACATACACACACACACACATATACACACACATACATAAAAGAATGCAGGGTCTAGTATTTTCGTGAATAAAATCTCTAGATTGCTGAGGAAAAACCTTATTGTCTGTCATTATATTAAATCCGGGTATCTGAGCTCATCTAGGTCCTCAACGCTGTCACTTGGGAATTTACTTATTCTCAATTAATTAGGTACCAAAAATCCCCTCCCCTATACACACTTCTATCAGGGAAAGAATTTCATCTTGATTTTTATCTCTGGAAATAATTCATACAAAATCTCTGAAACGTGTTTCCACATCTGAAATTGTTGCCTTTTTTTTTCTTACTATCTCTGAAGAACAAACTTCCTTACTTTTTTCCTCTCTCATACATGCTGTTTCTTTATGAATTACTTCTTTCATTTCGATGTTTACTGTTGAACACTGAGAAAATTGACTGGACAATTTTCTCTCTTGGAATAAGTCTCCATTATCAGCAACAAGAAGCTAGCGCATGAATTGGAGTGAGATTTTCAGTCTTCACAGCCTGTTGGTGTCTATCTCATTGCCGCTAGCTGCAGAAATGCAGGTGAGCCTCGTTAACCCAATCAGCCAGACATCTCTCTCCATCAAATCTTACAGCTGGTTCCGAACGCTCTCAGCACCTGTTTAAGATTCTCAGCCTGCGTTCACCAAAATTTTTAAAATCCTGTTTGTGGTTACACTTGATTATACATCTGTAGACATTTGAGAGTTGGCATTAAGAAAGAGCTTTCTGTCTTATACTTACCTCATATTAACATTACTTCTAGTGCAGCTATAATTGAAGTAAAAAATAAATAAAAACAAGGCCCCAAATTTTTGCGATGAGGATATTTAGAGAAACGGAGCTTAGCTTCATTTTATGTGGGTTCATAAGATCTTGCACATAAAGGAAAAATCTTAGTATTTTCTGTTGACTTTCATTATATTTTCTGTGATTTGTTGAGACTTGCACACTGTAGACAAACCTTAGCTATATCTTTTACATTTTAATCTGGAACCTTGACCCTTGGGCAGGGATTAAAGTTTGCTAAAGCTCCCCCCTCCTGCCCCCACTTCAGTCGATCTCTCTTCTTCCTTCCCTTCCTCCACCTTCCCTCTGAAGTTTGACAGTCTGCACAATGCTTCTCTATCTCTGGATCTATTTTTATTCATCGGTTTATGTTGTTCATTATATTTCACAAATGAGTGAGATCATGTGATATTTATATTTAAATCCTTTTACAAAATTTGTTTTTCATTATTGATTTCAAAGAGAGTCAAAGAGAGGGAGAGAGAGAAACATAGTGATGTTAGGGAACCATTGATTGGCTGCCTCACACATGCCCCCAACTGGAGATCAAGCCTGCAATCTGGTCATGTGTCCCTGATCTCCTGGTTCATAAATTGACAAACTCTGATCTCCTGGTTCATAAATTGACACTTAACTACTGAGCCACACCGGCTGGGCTGAAGTCCTTTTCTAATACACTGAGTAGATACATAATTTTCTGTGACAAGTTCAAAAGCACCCATTTTAAACAAAGGCAGCTATCAAGTACTTTAATTTATTTTTCAACTACAGTGGTACCTCGAGATACAAGTGCCCTAACATACGAGATTTTTGAGATATGAGCCGTCGACCCACCAGTTTACCGCGACTTGAGCATCTCATAGTTTCCCAAGCCTCAAGGTTATGGAACAAATTAAACTCGTATCTCAAGGTATCGCTGTAATTCTGTTAAGTACCTATGATTTGCCAAGTGCTTTATAGGCACGGAGTAGGGAGCGGGTGGGAGAGAATATCAGGATGGCCATCTTTGGAAGACTTACACTGTGATGTGTCAACTTTCTACCAGGAAAATTTGGGTTCAGAGGAACCATTCTTAAATGAGGCCTTTGCTCTCCCCTTGATTCTGCCCTAATGGAGAGGTCGCTTGCAGGTGGCTGACTCGCTTTTTAAGTGTGAGGACTAGAAGTCAAAACCTTTATATCCTATCTAATAAAGAGGGAAATATGCTAATTGGCCATCACTCCATCACAAAGATGGCTGCACCCATAGCTGGGGCCAAGTTCCCATAAGGAGCCTTAACGAGCAATCAGCAGGGACCTGAGGCTATGCCCTCCCCTGCCCTGTGGGACTTGACAGGGGGCCTCAGGCCATGCCCTACCCCAACACTGGGTCAGGGGACCTCAGGCTGTGCCCCCACCCATTGGGGCTTGATGGAGGGACCTCAAGGTGCACCCCAGTGCTGGGTTGGGGGAACTCAGGCCATGCTCCCTCCCAGTGGGGTTTGATGGGGGAATCTGAGGTTGTGCCCATCCTGGTGCTGGGCTGGGGACCTGAGGCTGCACCCCCTTGCCCGGCAGGGCTTGACGGGATCTCAGGCCATGTCTCCCATCTGGTGGGGCTTGATGGAGGACCTCAAGGCACACTCCCCACCCCAGTCTGGTCTGGGAGACCTCAGGCCTCCCCGCCCCAACACCCTCATCCTGGTGCCAGACCAGGGGACCTGAGGCTATACTCCCTGCCTGGCAGGGCTTGACAAGGGTGGGACTGGCTGGGTCTGGATCTAGCTAGCCCAATGTGTGTAGGGAGGGCAGCCAGTTCTGGGTCTCACGAGATTTTGAGGTGCATGTGGGTGGGCAGGTGCTTGACTCTGAGTCCCATGGTGTGCCCCAGACTCTGACAGGAGGAAGGTTTTCATGTACATTTTACTAATTTTCTTTCCTCTCTGACACTTCTATTACAAAGGGCAAATAGCAATATTAAATTATTTCCTCTAATTAATCCCCTTTGAATGTGCACGAATTTCACGCACTGGGTCACTAGTTTAATTAATATTAGTCTTGAAGTCTGCTTGCTTCTGGCTACCTTGCACTTGAAAAATCCACTTCATTAGATAAGTTTAAAAGAAAAAGAAAACTTGGTGCAAGTTGATTAGAGCAGAGCCTGTCAGGAGTTAAGCCTATAAGGCAGTGGTTCTCAACCTTTCTAATACCTCGACCCTTTAATACAGTTCTTCATGTTGTAGTGACCCCCAACCGTGACCCTCAGGTTGAGCACCACTGCTGTAGAGCCTAAGATCACCAGAAAACACAGATATTTACATTATGACTCATTAACAGTAGCACAATTACAGCGATGAAGCAGCAACAAAAGTAATTTTATGGTTGGGGTCACCACCACATGAGGAACTGTTTTAGAGGGTCTCGGCATCAGCTCTAAGGGAGAGAGTGAATCGTGACAGGGAGGAGCTGGTCAAGGATGTGGCCTCAGATTATATCCAGTCCCGGTGTGGGAGACTCGGGCACCATTATTTCCCCAATGTCCTTCCTCCCTTCTGTGTACGCCTATCTCCGTCCCTCAGTGCTTAGCATCTGCCCCCGAGGAGGGAGCAACTTCCTGGTGAGAAGGTTGTCATCCTTTGAGGCATTTCTTTGGGGCACAGAGTTGGCTGTGAGCAGGTACCGGCCCACACTCACAGCGGCGGGGAGATGGTGCACTCGCCTTGCCTGTATCCCTCGCATCACTCGGAGCCACTTGCTTCTGACAGTTCCGTTTACTCCGTGCAGGCACAGGGCTTCCGGAATTCTGTGTTTCTGTCCCCTGCCATGCAGTTGACCCTGTGGCCATCATGGTACTTATGGACTCCCTTCTCTCTCTCACTTCTGTGGTCTTAAGTGACTTGCTTGGTCGGTAGCATCTGACCCTCACGCCTGCAGAGTCTTAGCTCCTCGTCGTCATGTCCTTGTGATGGATTCCCATTTATAGCGGCAACGTGACTTGCAGATGACAAGATTATCATCCTGTGGAGAATCCGAATGTCAGGCGTGTCCTCGTCCCCCCCCCCCCCCCAATTCTGTAGCAGCCATCTGACCACCTCCCAGCGATCTGGGGCGGTTACTCCTGTCGACATGCTTATTCTTTTCTGGCCCAAAAAGCACAGAGGGAACAGGCCTTAGCCATTGCTTCGTTTTGTGTCCTGAAGAAGCAGTCCACGCTCTGGGAACCAGCATCTCCGGAGCCTGAGGCAGCGGGGTGGTGTAAATTTCCCAGGTGGATAACCGCCAGTTAGTGGTTAGTGGGTCACTCTTCCTTCCACCCCTTGGTCCCTGACCTGTGTATCCTTCCTATTGGGGACACAGCGACATCGGATAGCCAGAGACTTAAGAAGTATACTGTATCCTAAAAGATAGTGTCCCTTCCTTGCAGTGCAACCTGGAGTCTCAGCTGCATGCCAAGCAGGACATTTTACGGTTTTATCAGGCTGAAAGGTTCTGGGCGCCACAGGACATGGTAGGATCAGTGGATTCCATGACTGATATCCTTACTGCATTACCACCACAAAGACATACGTCCTTTGCTTGGTCTGAAGTTTGTTATGTGGTATCCCATGTAGGTAAAGCAGACACTATGAGCACATGCGTAATGGCACTTGGAGGTACCCTGGGCCGGAAAGGCAAATCCATACCTGTAATCCTATCTAGACCCGTTTGAATGAATTATTGACCCTCACAGGATAGAAGCGGTTCTGTGTAGCCAGCTTATTGCCAGAAGTTCAGTTGGTCTCTTGGAAGGAGGGCATCGTGTTGGGGGGATCTGTGGCCGCCAGGTCAGACATTTGTCAGGAGCGGGAGCTTTCTCAGTCACAGGGAGGGTGGAATGCACTGTTGGGTACATCCAAGCTTACATGTCTGCCACCATGGATTTATTTCACTTGTGGGGGTGAGCGGGGTTGGGAAACAGGTCAGCTGGCATGTCATGACCACCTATGGGTCTACTTCGTTATTTCATGCCGCTTTTGTGGCAGATGTGCTCTGATCACAAAATGTGTGAGGCAAAGGTCCACACACCGTCAGCTCACGCTGATAGGTCCACTCATGCTCCTCTTTATTAGAACTCTGTCCCTGATCTTTCAGACTTGCAACTCCTTCTCCTTGATCTTCCAATCTTGCTATTTTTTTGGCCCCTGATCGATCAAACAATCAAATAGCTATTCATATCTATCTATCTATCTCTCTATCTATCTATCTATTCTCTCACACAAAACGGATAGCTAGATGTACTCCCTGAAGCTTTTCAGGTAGATGTACTCATCCCTGCTTTTCAGGGCTACTTTGAATGGGCCTGAGGTCCAGCAGCATTCCATTCTTAGCTTCTGCTTACATCCTGGGCTGGCCCATTCACTCTCTAGGCTCAGTCCTTTTCTTTCTTCTTCTGCTATGCTCATGTCCCCCTTGCTCCCCACAAGTGTGTTTGTCCCAACTTGGTCAACGGCATAGTTCCTGAGTTCTCTGAGGGTCATAGCCAAAGTGTTTTCCTCTTACAGAGCAGAACTATTCAGCATACACTCGTCACTACGTCTTTTGAGTCTTCCCTTCACAATTTTCCAGGAAAATACAAGCATCTTTACTTCATTTAATGCAGGCCACCACTTTTTAAGCGTTCAGGAGCTATCTAGTTACATATTAATAGTATCTAAGGAGGGCAAGTCGCTGAGGGAGGGTGGGCAGTGCATGCCATTATAGCAGCCAGCCCCATCGCAGCAGTTGGAGGAAGGATTTATAAGCCTGGTTAAAGGGATCTGGGAAAGTTTTCTCATGTCATCATCCTTGGGGTCCCGACGTCATTGATGGGTCAGTAGGTCCCCGCTGGAGTGCGTGTCTTTGGAGTCCTGTTACCGAGGCTGCTACGTACGCTATCCTGGAGGAAGGATCATCTTCCAGTGTAGCTCCGTGGTGCCTGCTTAGTTCTCCAAGGAATGTCAACGAGCAGCTGCTCTGGTTTGTGATTGAGGGTCAAGAAACTGATGCCACCCTCTTTTTGGTCTTTGGTGGACACATGTCCTCTTTCCGCATCACTGCGATTTTCGAATTTTACCTTCCACTGTGTTTCCTGTTAACAATTCTGAGAGAGCAGAGCTAAGAGAGTAGGCTTGGAGTTTAGGAGGTAAGTCAGATATTTTTAATGTGAATGATTGAAATGTACTGGATCTTCCCTGTTGTACATGGCTGCTTATCCGGAAGTATATTTAGAATCCTATATATTTTTTCTTATCCAGTATCCACTGCTGGATAATTAAAGTCTATTAGGTTATATGATTTTCTATATTAAATTTTTGTTGTCTTTGAGTGAGGCAAACTTTTGGCAACTTTCAAAAAAATGTTAAAGAACAGCCTAGTTATTTATTCGTTTTGTCAGAGTTTCATAAAATTAATTTCAATGTCTCATCTTACTTTATAGTTTTACATTACAAATTGTTACTGTCACATCTGATGTGAATACTTTTATATTCAGGCATGAAGGGTGCTCAGAGAACAATTGTTTTAATATTCATTTACAGTTTTCTTCTTTATGAAGTAAAATGTTAAATCAAAAGGGAAATAATAAGTATATAGTGACAGTCGAATAGTTGTATGTCAGTTTTCTTATTGATATTTTTTTAGACTCAGGGAAATTGATTTTAAGATGGTTGTGAATTCTCTATGGTATGTGTAATACATTTTTAGTATGAATTAGAAGCCATCTTTATTATATGTTTTGCTAGTCATCTGTAAGTTGCTCTATAATTTTGATAATCTTAAAATATTTTTAATGTCCAAAAAATTTATAATATTATGAGGATGGTTCCTTGAAATAAGAGTAGAAGAAATACTCTATTAAAAATAATGTAAATAAAAAGGTTGCATTCTACATAGTTAGAACAATGAGCTTTCAAACATGTGACCAACAGTTGAGCATATTTTTTTCTTTTTTGCATGTCCATAAAATAGTTTTATTTTAATATTCTTGCAGTTGCTAACTGCAGACCAGTTGCATATGTATTTGTGTGTATGCTTGCGTGTATATGATGCGTGTGTATACCCAAATGCAACCCAAAAAGTGAAATAGAAAGGATGACACAGTTTTCATCTGAAACAAGTAAATTCAAAGAAATTATTTACAACGGTGCCCAAAGTAGGACTTAAATTTATGTTGTGATTTCATTTTCTGTATATGTTATTACTAAAATTAAAAAAGAAATTAAACTACAGTTTATATACAACATTATGTTTGTTTTAGGTGTAAAACATAGTAATTAGACATTTATATAACTAACAAAGTGATCCCCCCCCAAGGCCTAGTACCCATCTGACAGCATACAGAGTCATTACAATATTATTGACTATATTCCTTATGCTGTAGTTTACATCCCCATGCCTGTTTTTATAACTGGCAATTTGTAACTCTCTCCCCCTTTTTCATCCGTCTCTCCAAGACCCCTCCCATCTGGCAACCATCAATTTGTTCTCTGTATTTATGACTTTGTTTCAGTTTTGTTTGTTTTGTTGAGATTCCAAGTGAAATCATATGATATATTATTGATGGTACTGTAAGGGCATATAAAACATGAAAATGTAATTGCACTTTTAGGAAAGTCATTAATTATTTCACGATTTAGCACCAGAAAGAGCCTAGAAAAGATCAGAGACGTCTGGATGGTCGCTCCCTATACCTCCTGTGTACATGCTTTGAGACAGTGGGTATTTAGAGCAGTTTCTCAGATAGGAAGGATACTAAAGTCTTTTCCCCGAAAATCATTTTCTTAGAGAGTGAAGAGGGTAAGACCATGGTCGAAACTTCCAGCAACACTGGATTCTGTTGTTTTTTTTTTCTCCTTAGGGCATAGAAGTTGGTTCACATGAGAGGAATCAGCACTACTAAAAGTAGGAAACACAGCAAGTGACAAACACATTACATAGGGTGGATAGAAGATCAAAACACTCATAAGTATTCATCAGTTGAATACACACAAAAATGGTTTTCTTTCTTTGAATTTTGAAAGTAAGATGACAGGTAATATTATATTAGTAATATTTAAATTGTCCAGTTTACAAAGCATTTTTTTACACGCAAGTTTTAACTCGTACAGTAATCCAAAGCTGTATTTTACCTATGGCTTTTGCATTGGAAGGGCATCCCAAGACAGTTTTACTCAGAAGTTGTCATGTCTGCCTCACCATAATAATTTTCGGTTGTAACTGATTGACTTGTTAGGAGCAAATTCTCATGGAGTTTAAAAAGAAGAGATAAAAGAGGGCACCAGAAAAGAAGAGAGTTGAAAAACCTTTACAATTTATTGGTTTATGTCTAAAAGCATTCATTTTTAAATAACCAAAACACCAATTCTACTTATGATAAATAAACATTAAATATTTCTATTAATAGTTTGCCTTATCATTTTTGTCAGGATTGCTTAAAAAGCTTTTGAAAGAAATTGAAGCTGAGTTTCCCCCCTGAAGGTATTCATACAATAAGTAGAAACTTGAATTATCTTTTTAAAAAAAACATACATTTTATTAATTTTTTACAGAGAGGAAGGGAGAGGGATAGAGAGTTAGAAACATCAATGAGAGAGAAACATCAATCGGCTGCCTCTTGCACACCTCCTACTTGAGATGTGCCCGCAACCAAAGTACACGCCCTTGACCGCAATCGAACCTGGGACCTTTCAGCCTGCAGGCCGACGCTCTACCCACTGAGCCAAATCGGTCAGGGCGAAACTTGAATATTCTTACATTAAACTTTGAGTCTCTTCCCCATCCCAACCCATATCTGCAGACTCTTCTTAGAAGTTTGATAATAGCTAACAGAGTCCTTTAATCCTGTTGTATAACATTTTACTCAGGGGAATTCATGAGTATCGATTCTGTTACCAATGTAAATAGATAAAAAAAAACAGGTAAGTAGTCATTTGTTAACATATAAACTCAAGCTTACAAACATATGCTGCCTTTAACGAAATCACCAAGGACACGGCTGAGTGCCTCAGAATCTTCAACTGAGCCATTTTCTTACTGTGAAACAGAGAGGACAGGGTTTGTTGAAATGCTTCTTGAACCGATTGTGTATCGCCATGCTCGCGTCTTTTCATATTTCTTTTCCTCTTCCACAACCTTTTGTTCATAGTACAACATTTCCTTCAACATTTAGTTCAGTTTTTAAAGTAGCACTTATCTTAAAGGTCTTCATTGACCAGTGAAGCTGGCGTTTTGCTTTGGAATATACGGGTTTATTTTAAGATGTGTGTTTACATGAGATGGTGTATTTCAGCCTCTAGTTTCATTTCACAGTAGATGAATGATCCTCAGTATCCTACCTAGATATCTGAATATTTACTGCTTTTAATTTTACTGTAAAATTAGTAATATACCCTGTGCAATTTATTATTTTTTTGGAGTTACACTTAATTGAAAAAAAAAACACCCAATAGTTCACAGATCACAGGAGTGTAGGTTCTCTCTGTGATCTCACTAAGTACCCATACTGTACTCTCATGTATCACTCGATTCCTCTACTGTAGATTCTCCTCTGCTATGGTAGCTGTGAAATGAAAAGCTCGCTTTTTTTCGTTGCTGTGTCAGGCAGCCTAGAGACTCAGTTCTGGACAGAGAGAACGTGGTCTGCTGGCGCAGCCTCTCCGGCTTCTCTGGTTTTCCTTCCTGGCACCTGCAAGGAATGCCCGAGCTGCAGTATCCAGAGCGCAGGACCACGGAGCAGCGCGCTCCTGAGGGTCTAGTGCGCTGCTGGCAGGCTCAGTGCCGCACCAGCCGGACTGGCTGCCTGTGCCAGCCCGGTCAGTGCCTCTCCTGTCAGATGCTCTCTGATGGATGTCCTGGGACTTGCAGCCAAATGCACTTTTCACCGATGATTGGATTAGCTTCTGAAGATGAGCTTCAGAATGTTTGTACGTTACGGCTAAGACAGGCGTGAGACAGTGTCCTGGCTAGGCCTGGGTAACCTGAAGAAAGCATTTCTGTGAGGGCTGTTTAAACCTAATGTGAAAAAAAAAAGAAAGCATTTCTGGTAGGAGGCGTATTTTATTAACATTTTTAATTCCATCATGTCTAGCACAATCCTTTTTGGCTAGCAGGAAATGAGGACATGTGTGAAGAGATAAGAAAATTGAGTGAAAAGTGATCTATCAGTTATTGGGCACTGCTTACAATCAATTTTAATCTATACATTCTGATTTTGATTTTTAACATTTAGGGCATATTTTACCTGTAACAATTTTATTTTACTCAGATCAGACTGTACATTATTTCTTTAATGAAATTATTTTACACATTAAAAAATTAATATTCAGAAAGTAACTTTAGCCCTAGCCAGTTTGGCTTAGTGGACCTGCAGACTGAAGGGTCCTGGGTTCGAGTCTGGTCAAGGGCGCATGCCTAGATTGTGGGCTTGATCCCCAGTGGTGGGGCATGCAGGAGGCTGCCGATCAATCATTCTCTCTCATCATTGATGTTTCTATCTCCCTTCCTCTCTGGAATAATATATGTATAAATAAAGTAACTTTAGCCCTGGCTGGTTAGCTCAGTTGCTTGGAGTGTCATCCCAATGCTCGGGCTGGATTCCGGGTCAGGGCACATACAGGAATCAACCATTGACTGCTTAAATAAGGGGAACAACAAATCTGTGTTTTGCTCTCACTCTTTCTCTCTCTCTCTCAAAGAGTATATTAGAGAAATCTAAACAATATAATTATTTGTATAAATAATGTTTGTTTCCAGAAAACCCCCCAAAAATAAAAATAAAAATCTAAGACTCTATTTCGAAATAGCCAGGAGAATATTAGTTTATAAAATTGTCAAACCTCTGCCCTGGCCAGATGGCTTAGTCGGTTGGAGCATCATCCCATACACCAAAAGGTTGCAGGTTTGATTCTTGATCATGGCACATATGTAAGTTGCAGGTTCGATCCTCAGTTGGGGCACCTACAGAGAGCAACAGATTCATGTTTCTTTCTCTCACTGCCTCTCTCTCTAAAAAAAAATAAAATAAAATAAAACAAGCCAAAACCATAGCTTTGGGTGAAAACTTAAAATAAAATTAAAAAAATAAAATTGCCAATTCCTATCCCATAGTAAGAAGTTCAGGAACCCTTGAACAAGTGAAAATTGCTGATTACATTATTATGTGTATTAATTACTAGAGGCCCGAAGCAAACAATTCTTACAAGGGACCTGGACTTGCCATTGCGATTTGCCTCGTCCCTCACAGCCCTGGCTTGTCAGGATGGTTGTTTGGCTGTCTGGTCTAATTAGCATATTATACTTTTGTTATTATAGATTAGTTAATGTTAATGAAATTTTTAAAAGTTTGTGTTGCTTATTTATAAAATTTTATATCCATTTTGGTAGTAATATTTGGATCCTATATACCTTTATTCATTTATAAAGGAAAAAGCTCCTTAAATGTTAAATATTAAAGTGAAAAAGTGAGGTTTCCACCTTGTTTTAATGTTGGGACACAGAAAAGCATTGGATTATCATGTAAAATTAGGAGAATTAAAGTAAAGAGAATTTTAGCACAGGAAATATAGCTGGGCTCACCTTAAGTCAGACACAAGTTATTAAAGTTATCTTGGTTTATTTCCCCTAGCTGGGGAGTGTATTAAAAATTCTACAACACTGTGTATAGTATTACAGGATCTTAATTTACAACAACATAGGATACAACATGAGAAGATCTGTGTAGAGTAGAATTAGAGGGGGTCTTATTTTTTACTCTGAATCTTTCATCTTATAGAGAAGGGAAAACTAGCTCCCTGGAAGGGCATTTTGTCATTCATGCATTTGCATGAATGGGCTCAGTCTGAGTGGTTCTGTATGAAAACAGTTGAAATAGGTCACTGTGTCTTGAAGAAATTTCCAGCATCGAATAAGCTTAACTAACTACTGCACGTGACGGAGGATTGGCATGGCATGCGACTCCGAATATTGTCATAGGATGCGGAGTGTGTCTTTTTCCTGTTGCTTTTGGAAATAGAGACTGGAGCCTAATGTGAACAAAAATCATTCAACAGAAGTCCTGACAATAACTGGGACCCAACCCTTCTTTCTTTTTTCCTTTTTAATATTTTTAAAAATATATTTTAATTATTTTTTACAGAGAGGAAGGGAGAGGGATAGAGAGTTAGAAACATCGATGAGAGAGAGACATCGATCAGCCATCTCCTGCACGCCTCCTACTGGGGATGTGTCCGCAACCAACGTGGATGACCTTGACCGGAATCGAACCTGGGACTTTTCAGTCCACAGGCCGATGCTCTATCCACTGAGCTAAACCGGTTTTGGTGTAAACTTGCTTTTTATATGATGAGGCCGCTGCATTCCCAGGAAGCAGAAACATCCCCCCCAAAAGCCTTTCATCATCGAGCACTTACTGTGTGCCGCACCTTGTGCTAAGCACTGAACACTCAATTTTTAGTACATTTCTTATTCCCCTTATAGATCAGGAAACTGAGGTTATACAACTACTACCAATCACAGAGATAGATTTAAAACTCACTCTGCCTATGTTCTGTTAAAGTGGTGATCAGATTTTCATTCTTCATAAGCAGCTATGACTATAGGACAGGTCCACTGTGACTGAAGACATAAGAAAACGATGTAACTTATGTAACATCCCATGTATAATCATAATTAATTAGGCATATACGTTAAGGCCTTAACTGCAAGTACTTACTTTTTTAAAAACCCAAATGAGTTATTTTATACTTGTTAGTTTCCCGAGCTGTTTAATTGACTCTAAGATGGACCGTTTCCCTGTATCACATACTTTTCATGTATGAGGAGCGTTCACATGCAGCACAGTGTTTAAGAGCATCATCAGCCTGGGATCCCAAAGACCTACTGCTGATGTCTTCCAGACAAAAACAACTAGGAGCCAAAACTGGTTTGGCTCAGTGGATAGAGCGTCGGCCTGTGGACTTGAGAGTTCTGGGTTCGATTCCAGTCAAGGGTACATATCTTGGTTGTGGGCACATCCCCAGTAGGGGCTTGCAGGAGGTGGCTGATCAATGTCTCTCTCTCTAATCGATGTTTCTAACTTTATCTGTCTCCCTTCCTTTCTGTAAAAAAATCAATAAAATATATTTCAAAAAAACAACAATAACTAGGAACACATCTCTAGTCAAACAAAGTTGGGTTTTATTATTATTATTTTTAGAACAAGGGAGCTCACATACCTTGAGAAATTATGTAGTATCTCAGCAAGAAGGGGTGAAGGGCAGCTTGCAATATGATTTAGCTAAGTATTTGGGGGAAGAAATGGCACTCTGTGTTGAGTGGAATGCTGTTAGAAAGCAGTGCAATTTGAGTATCTTCTTATTCAGTCTAGGAAGTGTTAGAGCTGTTACTAGAGAAGAAGCAATGATCACTTTTGCTGCGGGGGAGGGGAATGACCGGTCCTTTTGGTTGCACAGTTCCTTTGCCTTTATCTCTGTTTAGACTTGATGATGGAGCGGGATTGCCTTGTTCCATAATGGTCACAGAGAGTCCTTGTCTGGTGTCGCTATTCTGTGAAATTGTTTACATTCATCAGGGGCATATCAGAGCATAACTGGGCCATCCACACGCTGATAGCTGTAAGGGCAGCTTTATATCCCTCCTCTGTCACTTTCCAGCTGTGTAATTTGAGCAAGGTAAATACATTTGGGCTCAGATTACACATCTGAAAAATGAGGATGCTGATAACAATACCTACTTTACTTTGAAAGTGAATGAGTGGATTCATGTAAAATGCCTACGATACTACCTGGTATACAGTCAGTCCTCAGTTTAGCTAAACGCCGACTACCACCATGATAACAGTAATAACAATAAAGCAATAGCTCATAATATTCCTTATCACACACATGTATTGAAGCACTTATATCCACTAAAGAAATATAACCTAACTAGACAAAGGTGCTCATGTTGGCTTCTCTTTGGTTCAGTGATGGAGAAACATGACCAGATTTTTACCGTTCAGTGTCATTTATGAAATATTGGACTAGAGAACATATATTTTCCCAAAAACCTTTTCCTTTTTCTATATTCTACATTTTATTCAACTAGTCCTTCAAGAAAAAAAAAAGTCAACTTTTGTTTTGCTCTTTTTTCTTGATACCTGTATTTACCCTGTCAGAAAATTTCACAGATTTAACTTCCTAAATACATTTCGTTTTATTTTCTCCCACTGCCTTAGTTAAGGACTTCAAAATTTCTTACCAGGATCATTGGAATAAACCAGTTATTCTTCCTACAACTATACTAGCTCCTGCTCCTTCGGTTAGTCAGCAGACTCTTGGCATGAGTTAGCTTGCTACCACAAAGCATCTAATGACCTCCACTTTGTCTGGAGGCTATACATCCAAAATGGTTAGCATGGTACACGCGCCCTTTCTAAATTTTGACCCAACTTTCATTTCTGGCCTCTTCTACCACTTCTGAGTTTGATCCTGATTTTCTTTTATGCCATTTGAAATATTTCTTCAGAGGATTATGATGTAAGTAATTCTAATAAATGAAATAATGTAAAAGGGATTTTGTATAACATAAAAATCGAGAGACATGAAAACATGAGAATAGTTTTTTGTGGCTACCTCAAAGTGTAGATTCAGTTATATAATCTAGTGCCACCTAGTGGTAACTACTTTCATTTTCTCTGTGTGACTGATTCACTTGGGAACTTGAAATGCACAGTGTGATACCCTCTTTCCCTGCCTGCTGTCATGACACTGACCACTGATCTTTGAAAGTC